>LPNX010018664.1:621286-834862 GCA_001517045.1 Pseudotsuga menziesii | reverse complement strand
GGGGGGGGGGGGGGGGGGGGGGGGTCCTACAAGATTAAGGGGAAAAAATGGAGGCAATGGATAAACTCGACGTAGGGGGATGATGTCCTACATGCTAGTTAAGGGATTATACCTGTAGAGGCAATCACTACCACAAGGAGTGATCCGGATTTATGCAGGAACACAACAGATTACACAAATAACTATAAAAACAAAGATGCAATGAGAATAACACTTCATTTCATTAATATCAAAGAACTGAAACTTGTTTATGGACAAGATGGAAATAAACTAGTTAGAGTGTTGGTAGCTTATCTCTGAGAAGAGATGTGGCGGCTACATGCCTCTGAACTTGTGTTACAATGAGGCTCGAAGGCCTATATATTATTGAGAAACAATGGAAAACCCTACACATCCAAAAACCTAACCCTAGGAGGTGACACGCTAGAATATGGGCCACGTTGGGTAACTTGGTACATCAATTTCCCGAGGTCGTAACTTTGGCATACTATCTCCGTTTGATGCACATGATACATCGTTAGAAATATCTAATTAAGGAATACATCCATTCGATTCCGAAAAAACGTCGTTTAGGACCTCAAAACGGCTCCAAAAGTTTAGGACCCGAAAAACTACCAAAAATAGTGAATTGTGCTACAATTAAGGAAAGTGAAAACTGAAAGAAACAATGGTGGCCACCAATATCCTCCTGGATCAAGGAGGCGTGCAAATGTGACCTGCAATTTGTATATGTACACATAACAAGGATACCCGAGCATAAATGTCCATTTGGAATATAAAGGATGCATACAAAAACATATAAAAAACGAATCACATGATGGGACACAAATCAAGGCAAGGTCAGAAGGTGTCCCTAAGAAAGGCCAATGATCATGAGAAAAGGTCCCACTAATCATGAAAGGAATGGAATAGATATTCTAGAGGTGCAAATGGTTTAAAAAGGAGATGCAGCATGACATGTGACCTTGAGAAATGGTTGAGTTCACGCATGTGAAAAGAGTGAGCAGGGTTAAGGTCCTTACTCCATGCTTTGGGCATGGGGTTTGTTATTATGGATCACATATGTATGGTGATGAGATATGGGATCATTGAAGCACCAAGATAGATGTGATGAGGCAAGGTCAAAATGAGTAATCTTGACCCCTATTCTAGGTTCAAGGTAGTCAGTCATGCCCCATAATCCAGGGGTGTTGATCAAGTAGAGATTCTCCAGCGAATAGATATTGATAGGGAATTGAGAAATTGTTGGATGGGGGGTATACCCTAGGGTGGATAGTCATGGTGGAAAGCTACTTTAGTGAGATGACAATGGGGGATTCTTGCACTAGGGCGAACTCCCCTAGTATCATGGATAAGGACGATGAGGATGAGTGGGATGGTATGGATTCCTTCCCCCATGTTGTAGGAATGGGGTTTTCTCGTTATTTCGAAAGGGTCGAACATATAGGTCAGAGGGACTCATTTTTTGTTGACACACTCATAGTGGTATGGGATGATGAGGTAGGCTCATAAAAGGATGAGATGAAAGAAATGGTGTTCATCTCGTTTGAATAGGATGTCATGGGACAGATCTCTTCTGGGGTGCATGATGCCTCTAGTGTGATGTTTTCCATAACCCCATTTTTAATGAAAATGTGAACATGAATGGTAGGTGAGATATTGGCCATATTTCCTTCCCCAAAAATAATGAGGCACTGGGATCGGGTGTTTAACCAATAAACATTGTGATGGGGAAGGAAGTATTTCGATTCCATGCTAAATTTGTTGGAGGTTGGCGTAAGTGGTGTGTCAGGGATAAAATAAGCATGGTGGTGCATATCATCCCAAGGAAAGTCCAACTATGTCAACACCTCAAGGATTTCTTCATCTGTGTGGAACACTCGAGACGTGAGATAAGAAGGCTCAATAGAAGGTGATGGTGCAGAAACAGAATCACTCATTGAGATCATATAGATGGTATTAATCTTGTTCGAAGAAGATTCTAGGGAGTGGATCTCCTCTACAACGATGATTTTTTACTCCAGCAAGAGCTTATGTAAGTTAGCCAAGACAGAGCGGTATTCATCCAATTCAAGCAATGATGGTAGTAGTGTCCATAAATACCACAAGTCGTGCATGGGTGGTTTGTGCGAAGGTATTTGTTCTTGGGTTGGTCAGGGTTAGGGACTTGGACATGGGGAACATTCTTGTCCTCATCAAGTGTCTACACAGATGTTCATATGATAGGTAACTGTGGATAGTTACGGCTCGCATGTCCAGTAACATCACATAACATGCACGGGAGTGGCATGTGATTTAGAGTGCAAGAGGGTTTGCTTCCAACCTTACTTTAATTGGTGTTGGATGTGTTTCCCCTAGATTTTTTATTAGGGTGAGATGTGGGGTTTATAGGGGTTATCTAGGGGGACTCCTGAGGGGTTTTCATAGCCAAGGGTATGCCATGGGGAGGGTGGTTGGAAGTCTCTATAGGTTGAAATGGTGTCAAAAATATTTTTGGGGTCAGAGGAGGGTTCGGAGGTGTGAGGTACAGACTAAGAGGCCTAACGTTAAACCTGGAAAGTTGAGGGTCACCATGACAAGTGTGCACAAAATTCCTGAAGGCGGGAACAAAAAAGGTATTAGGTGGATAGGTGTGGCTCCCCACTAATTATTGGGTAGTTGACTTGGGTCGGGAGTTGGAATTCGTTGTGGTTGGGGTTGAGGTTGGGGTTATTGTTAGGTCGTTGGTATATCAGTTGAGAGGGTGCAAAGGTATGCTATATGGGTTGTTGTCAGAGGTCACGGCAACACTGTAAAAGTAGTAGTCATAGGAACTTCTTTGAAGACACTTGGAGTGACAATGGTCAATGAGGGTACTAATGCACTATTGATAGCAATATACACCATGGGAAGGACGTTCTCTGGAGTGTCTGACCTCTTAGGGTCATAGTACGTCAGTTGATCAATTTTGACTATATTTCCTTTGTGAGTAAACATCATGGTCTAAAACACAGTCGAGGCGATGAACTTCATTGCATACATGTAACTACGTCCTAGGAGGACGTTATAGTCAAGTTAAGAGCTAACCACTTCAATGTTTATGAGGACAATATTATCAACTGACTCAACTGGTATGTTAGGAAGAAGTCCTTGAGGTTGGGAGGTAAGTTTGTCATAATCATGGTACGTTAGGCGAGTCTTCAATGTTTATGAGGACAATCTTATCAACTAACTCAACTGGTACGTTAGGAAGAAGTCCTTGAGGTTGGGAGGCAAGTTTGTCATAAGAATGCAAGGTCGTCAAGGAAGACTCTAATTTGGGGGACCCGAGCTTTTTCCATACAAAGGTGGACACAACGCAAGTGGATGTACCCTTGTCAACAATACAACGATGAATGACAAGGTTCCAGATGGTGACAGGAATTTGGAAAGCCATTGACTATGGAATCCATGGCTCGGACTCATTAAGGTCAAAGGTCATCAAATGCACATCTGTAGGGTTGATGGCACTCAATTACGACAACAATGATTTACGTTGTATTGGGAAGTTTCTAAGAACTTCCAAGGTCGACATGGCAGTGGGAGATTGCGCCAAATCATCAACAATATTATAGTTGGGTGCAACAAGATCATTAGCATTAGTCATGAAGCATATTAGTTCCAGGAATTTGGAGCCTTGGGGTTCGCATTGGTGGAGGGTCGAGGTAACTACAAAGAAAGGTTGGTGGGAGAAGTGTCACTAAGATGGATGGTAGAAGTTGTCTCAACGGTCGAACCATACTGGTTTCGTTGTGTCTGGAGGTTGTCCTATTTGTTTGACAAGGTGATCAAATGTTGAACACCTAACTCCAAGGATTGGCCAGTTGATGCAACATACTATGTCATGTGTTGTGATGTGACTATCCGCTGAGTAGGAAGAGGGTTTTGTAGCACCATAGGAAGTGGGGATGACTGAAGTGGAGGAGGTTGTGCCTGAGTGGCGATAGTGTTATCTCTATTATTAGCCTCATCCCAAAGCTAGCCGGCTCTATCCAAGTGAGGGTAATGGTGGGTGTATTGTCCATAAATGTTGTAGAAGGAACACGAATGGTTGGTTCCCAACTGTGGATTCTTACCCAATCATGGTGGTTGGTTAGGGTCTTGATTTTTTGGATGGGCCCCATTATTGCTTGGAGGGTTAGGAAGTGGTCCCTCCCTTCCTTAGTGTTAGTTATTCCCAGATACACCCTTGTTTGTGATTCTGATGGAATTGTTGGTTTTTGAGGAAAGGTTAGTTTGGTGGTTGGTTCTACTGAGCATACACCTATCACTGCGAAGCAAGGGGAACCTGAGGGGGTGCTAGTAGATTTGGAGTGGGTGATGAGTTTGCGAAAGGATAGTAAGGTTGAGTTGGTTAAGGGGGAGTGTATCGTTGAGGGGGGTTCCCGTAACTAGGTGTTGGGTAGGTAGGGCCATGGACCTGAGGGATTGAGGCTGAGGGAACATAGGGAGGTGTTACTCCAGAATAGGAGGTAAGTTAGGACAAGTCGAGATTGTAACTCGGGACAGGAAGAGATCCCATTTTCGGTAGGGTGGCACTAGGTAGACTGTTGTATGAAGGAGTCACCATAGGATGCATATGAGTGTAAGGTTGGACTACGTATGTGATCAAAAAAATGATGCCATCGACGACATGTGATGCCCTCAGTGGGACCTTGCAAGTGGAATCTTCATGAGGAGCGTTTGGAAAAATAGTATATAGGTAAACTGACTGGGTGGATATGAATTCAAATTGTTGGGTTTTGAGTATAGCTTCTTCATCCATCTGTGGGCGTTCAGATGCAACATATTTGGCAATAATGGGGATGAGAGTATTGAGAATGAGTTAAGGAATATCCTATCATCTAACTTGATTTTTCACAAGTTGCATCATCTACGCCATTCGTGGATGTGGTCTATGATATGGGTAGCGGTGTTTTGGTGACAAGACAAAAGGATCTCGATGCCGACATCGTATCTAATGGGTAGTTGAAATAAATGGAGGAAAGTGGATGTCAGGGATTAAAAATTGGATTGGGTTCCATGTGGCTGGTCAATGTACAATTTGGATGCAACGCTAGTAAAGGTCCTCTAGAGGAGATAGAGGCTAATTGAGTCGTCAACTATGGAGCTCAATGAACACCACAAGTGGAAGGACATGATGTGGTTTTGGGGATCCTCACCGACCTTCCCATCGAATTTAGGGATATCTAAAGCGAGTTTGTAGGCATGGGGGGCTAGGTAGGATCATGACAGATTGGGTCATTGGTCAAACGTGCCAAACATGGGAGGTTAAGACTAGCCATGAATGGAATGCTTAAAGGACCTAAGGGTCCATGTGGGGGTACAGTAATAGGAGGTTCCCTAGAGGAGGGTTCTCGACATGCGGATTTCCTACATGGTAGTTTCTAGAAGAAGGGTTTCCCATTGAAAAATAACATTTGTAAGAGTTTCCCATTACAACATGCCCAGTAGGTGGGTTTCCAACAAGGGTTTTTTAGAAGGGAGGCTTCTTGAAGGTAGGTTTCCCATGGGAAGGTTCCCAATAGGTGGGTTCCCTATAGGAGGGTTCCCAGTAGGTGGTTTCCCAGTAAGTGGGTTCTCAATGGGAGGGTTCCCAATAGGTGGGTTCCCTGTAGGTAAAGGTATGCTACTAGATGATGGGATGTGGCCAACCATGGGGTTGTGTGGTGGTGATGAATCTGAGTGGTAGGTATCGGTCTCAAACGTGACTCTCTCATAAAGAGAATCCAGAGAAAGTGAACGATGATGACTAGTGGTGTGGTGGAACAACTATAACAAACCGAACTGTGGTGATTTCCCCCAAAGTCTGCGAGAGTATCTCAGAGGATTAATGGTGGTGGAGTGACATGAATGTAAAAGAGTTCTATGAAAAGGATAAAAAAATCAACTACAATTGTGTGTGTAGAAGGAGAGCTCTCAAAAAAAGTGACAGGCAGGCCAACAACGTCACACTCTAAAACTCTACTGCAATCCCATGTCATAGTAGGCTAGTGGACAAAAATGGCCAGAAATCCAACAAGAAGTCACTAACTAGAAACAAAAAATACTCGCAAACCTATGAGGTACGGAAGCATGAAAACAACTAACTAAAGAGCTGGAATCCCTCTCAAATTGTATCCTCTGCAAGGGGATGAAATACAAGTTAGACAATATGACTTGGAATACCAATAATGGATATGGGATATCCCCCTACTGAGAGGGATCCCGGGTAAAATATCCCTAGAAGAATGGCCACTAGGATGCCTCATTCATGACACGTCCAAGTAGGTGAATCTGCCACTTCTGTCTTTGACCATTATGCCACCACCAAGGATGAAACAATGAGGACAAAGATTAGGTATCCTTCAGTGCAAAGTGGAGTGTTGTATTCCACCTTGACATCTGAAACTCGTCTTGTGACTTCAAACCTCCTAAGTGAGAGGCCTTCCCAACAAATTGGTTGTGACCATGCCAACAAATACTAGGGGATTTTGGTTCCCTAATAGTCAACAACTATGTCTCAAATGTAGATGGAAAAGGGGGCGTATTTGGATTCCTACCCCTAGTGCCATACCTAACTACAATGTTGTTTTTGGTCCCCAAGTGGGGTTAATGTGTGTTTAGTTAAGTAAATTTTAGGGTCACTTGATCTTAGGGTGTGAGAGGGTGCATAGGTGGTGTGAACAAGCCCGATATATGTTGAAAATAAATGTCTAAAACTGAAAGTAAATGATGAAATACAGATATGAAGATAAAACTAACTAAAATAACCAACTAATTGTTTCATAAACACACCATGAAACCACTACTAATCAAAGAACTATTCCTTTACTGCTACAGTTGATCATAAAAACAATGCAAGAGAAAATAGTCACCCAAAACAATGCAAACAACCAAAAAATGGGGTTGAGTGCTACCACTGATGGAAACCAATGAATCAAGCTAAACCAATAAAGGATCTAAATAGAGGGTTCATAGGTCTGTAAATCAGTCTTAGAGCGCTATTGTCTAAGGAACATAAGTATTCTAGAGAATACCTAGCTCAGAAACAGAGGCAAGTAGAAAAACAAGCAGTTTAGGAACAAAGCACTCTTATCGGGGGAGAAGGGGTGTTGTAGAGCGCCCTTAACTAGAAAAATAGGGCGCTTTGGAGTGCTTATAATTGGAAAATAGGAGCGCTCCAGGACAAGAGAGGATAAGAATTAAAAAACAACTCAACTGGGAGTTGAGCCAAGGGTCAAAAGGGTGGGGGAGTTCGGTTTTACAAGACAAAAGTCTGTTAGGAGGCTAGCATAGCTAAAAACAAGTAAAACAAAGGATCTAAACAAGTAAAACTTATGCAAGAAAGCACAACTAGACAAGTTATTGAAACTACTAGGGATCCATGAGGATCGACCCAGAATGGTCACCAAATATGTTGTGAGTGTTTTCACACTCACACAGGTGAAAATGTGGGTGCTTCCCACTTAATGAAGCCGAGATAAGATGCCAACATGAAACTAGTTCCCATAGCTCAAATGTGTGAGAGAAAGTAGTAAAAACCAGTGAAAATAAGTAAAATTTTAGTTATACTAAGCCAAACATAAGAAACAGACCAAAATGCTATGGCATGTAAGCTGTACAATCCAATAAGGTAAGAAGTTGTAACAGTAAAACAATAATAATATAAAAATGGTAAATATAACAAGTAAATGGTAAAATTTCTTTCTTTTCACACATAAGAGAAATACATGGAATTAAACTTTCTTTTTATTGAATAATTTGGAGCATTACATGAATGGAGAATACCCAGGACAAAATGGGCCCTTGCAGATGGTGTAGAGTGTTGTCCCCCTATCCTCCTGGATCCGTGCAGTATGGTGTCTCTCACACAAGGTCACAAAGGCTTCAAAGCTCAAATAGAATGAAGTGGTGAAAGGTAACAACGAGTTACAAGCTTCAGTGGGAATTTCAACAAAGTAACAGTGCAACAATGGAGAGATGGAGGGAATGGAGCCTTCATACCATATTTATAGGAAATATTTGATAATTTAGGGTTTCAAATACCATAGTAGTTTTTCCTTTTACCGCCAGTAACATTTGAATTTAGGCAGGATTAACTTTTGGTGCCTACTTCCATTATTTTGTGAATTTGTGTCTTAATGTGGAGACTGATCCTAATTTGGTGGGATAATTATATTTTGATGACAAGGGGTCCATAACTTATCGTATTCTTTGATTTTTGTATTTTTAGGTATATGAAGGCTTATATGGTAAGTTGTGGGTATGAAAATGTATCATATGGAATATGGTAAGTACCTTTTGATGCATGAGAAAATTTGGTGTGTTAACACCGATGTTTAAATAGTAGAGTGCTTTGGATTGAATCTAGAGATAATAACACCATGTTTTTTCATAGGTATGACTCATATATGAAGAATATTAATACTTTTTGGGATATCAAGTCCCCTGAAGGAATTCAAGTTAATTCATAGCTGGATATTCAAAAGGTTGTTGTAAATTGTTTTAGTAACTTGTTCAAAGATTCTGGTAGGGAAAATATTGGTAATTAGATGGAGGTAGTGAAACATTGTCCTTCTTTATTTTCAAGAGAGGAAGATTTACCTATTGGGAATCCTATTAGCACCGAGGAAGTGGAAAGTGTTTTGTCAATTTTTGCTAAAGATAAAAGTCTGGGTCGAAATGGTTGGTTGACAAAAATTTTTACTACTTTTTTGACATTATGGGGAAGGATTTGCTGGAAGTAGCTGAGATTTCAAGAAGAGAAGGCTTAATTTTTGGTCCTATCAATTCTACATGTATTTTACTTATTCTGAAGAAATAAAAAACTAACTCCTTCTTTGATTTTATACCATTGCTTTGTGTAACTTTATCTACAAGTTGGTGACCAAAATAATTGCAAATAGAATTAAGCTGAAATTATTTGAAGTGGTATCCAAAGAACAAGTTGGTTTTTTATCTAATAGACAAATACTAGATGCTATAGGGATCTCCCATAAATGTCTTCACTCGGAAAAAGTAAAAAAGCTTAGTGAGTTGGTCCTGAAAATGCACCTTGCAAAAGCTTATGATAAGGTAAATTGGGTATTTCTCAGACTTATCCTGCTTTAGATAGGAATTCCTGTGGAGGTTACAAATTGGATATTAGACATTGGCTAATTATGTTGTATTGGTAAATGGTGTACCTACAAATTTCTTCAGCAGAACCAGAGTTCTTATACAGGTACGCCTATTTTACTCTCTCCTCTTTTTATTGGTGATAAAGGGATTATGTCGAATGATCCCAGAAGAAAAACTGAAGGGTAAATTTACAAGTATAAATGTCTCTTCGGCCCTTAAGATAACTCATATTATTTTCGTTGATGATGTGATTATATTTGGCTCTAATAAGATTGATGATGGAAGAATCTTTATGATCTTCTCAATATCTTTGTCTTAGCTGTAATATCCCAAATCTTGATATTTTCTAATTCTATGCAAATATGCAGATACAACCGGGCATGCAAACTGCCATGCAAAATTCCCTATTTTATAGAAAAAATAGGGTTAGGGTTTGTAGGATAGAATGAACACTTACCACTGATAAGCTGGATGGACTCCTCCTGAGAGAGTATGCATGCATCAAGAGTTGAATCGGAGATGAATTGGTATCTCCTGCTTCCAGTGATACCCCAGCAACATGAACCCCAAATCAGATAAGGGTGACGTTTTCAGTGAAGGAGGTCTCTGATGAAGCTACTGATTTGCAACACTGATAGCCTTCCCATGTCGGAGAGAATTCCTGGCACATGCAGAAATTCTGAGGTCTCTAGGAAAGATAATGAATTGTTCTAGAGCTACTCACGACCCCCTGATCCCAAAATGGCTGATAACTGCTCAGGATGAGCACAATCGAATCTGATAATCACCGGGTACTGGAGGAAGATGTCGATGATGAGAATGGTGCCTGGGTTTCAAAGGTAAACTGAGATCTAAAGACTCAGTGAATGATTAAGGCTTTCCAGCTGAAAACCCCTTACAGCTGTACACGTGCCCCTACAAAAATCTCTGCCATATACTGGATAACTATGAATAAATGGAAGAGAAAATGGTGAACATGTATGGCTTACCCTGAATGAGACTAGGGCATATATCACACTGTCGAAACCCCGCTAGCTGAAGACACCGTCTCCAACCCCAACTATTGTGCTGCACACCATGCTGCTATTCAAGAGCTCCAAAATAACAATCATCAAAAGTAAGTCTCCTCTCACTTTATCTTCCTTTTATAACTTTCAACTGCGAAAACCCTAACCTTTCTCCTAATTAGGTCACTTTAATTTCTAATTTGCAGTTGACTTGCATGCATGCACATGGAGACTTAAATGTGTGCATGCATCATTAAATAATGCTTAGATGGCATGCATGATGGTGGCCCTTCTTGACCTAATGGTGATAACATATTGATGCCCTATATTTTCTATAGATGGCATCAGTCCTTAGATGATTCCCTAACTGTCAGTAACCACTCGAACCCATAGGAATTACATAGGTTAGCGGTTTTGGTCATCAATGCCTAATCAGATGAGGACATTATAGTCCTCCCCACTTGAGATTGCTTGTCCTCAAGCAACTGTAAATTGGGATGCTGCAATACCTGTTCACCTTCCTATGTGGTATCCTCTACCGGTAATTCTTTCCACTGAACCAAGTATTCCCTAATTACCCTGTTCTTGAGTTTCCTTTCTCTAGTCTGTATGATCTGTTCAGGAATTAGTATCAGTAGTCCTTCATCATCTAAAGGAGGTAATTCTGTTGATGGAGCAATGTGTTTCCCAAGAGTCTTTTTCAGGTTGGACACATGGAACACATTGTGAATTTTTCTTTCCTGTGGTAGTTCTAGTTCATATGCCACCTCTCCCACCTTCCTGATTATTCTGTAGGGTCCATAGAAGCGAGGTTTTAAATTTTTCGTTCATTTCTTCTTAAGAGAAGACTGTCTATAAGGTTGGAGCCTTAAGTATACCAAATCCCCTACCTGAAAGCTTCGCTCAATCATGTGTTTGTCTACATATAACTTCTACTGATTCTGGGATGTTTGTAAGTTTTCCTTCAAGATTTTAAGAATATCTTGACTGTCCTGTATCCAATCCTTTGCCTTAGGAGCCCTATTGTCTCCAAATTCCAAATATGCATAGTCCAAGGCCTCGTAGCCATATAATGCCTTAAAAGGTGTCATCCTAATAGACATGTGATAGGTAGTATTGTAGCAGTACTCCCCTAAGTGTATCCATTTGATCCAGGTTCGCTGCTGCCCTGTTACGTAGTTCCTCAGATATCCTTCAATCCATTTGTTGACTATTTCAGTTTTTCCATCGCTCTGGGGATGATAACTCGTGCTGGTAGCCAGTTCGGTCCCCACTAATCTGAATAGTTCCTACCAGAAGGCACCTGTGAATCTGCTATGCCGATCACTGAAAATGGTCTTATGTAACCCGTGTAACTTGAATACCTTCCTAAAGAATAACTCAGCTACTTGAGCTGCAGAGTAATCTGATGATATAGAAAAGAAATGTGCAAAATTGATCAGTTCGTCAACTACTACATATAAACAATCCTGCCCTTGGACCTTGGGTAATCCTGTAATGAAGTCCATGGAGATGCTTTCCCTCTTTTGTTTTGGAATTGGTAGTGGCTAAAGCAACCCTGATGGATGGATGTTCTCAATCTTGTTTTGTTGACAGATGCTACATTCCCGTACGTGCTGCATAAATTCTCCCTTGAGGCCCTTCCATGAGAACCTCTCTTGGATCTGTCTGTAGGTCTTCAAGAAACCCTGATGTCCTAATAATGGAGAGTCATTTGCTGCCTGTATGATCTCTTTCCTCAACGTGGATTCTAGGACGAGGTATATCCTATTCTTGTAGTAGATGATGTCACCAACAATCCTGTACTTGTCATCCTGAATTTGTCCATCCAATAATTCCCAAGCGAATTTATTTTTGGAGTATTCTACTAAGAGAAGTGCCCTCCAATCTGTGGATATACTCCTAAGAGATAGTGAGGCGGGACACCTGGATGATGCATTAGCTACTACATTATTCTTACCTTTTACATACTCGATCTCAAAATCGTAGGCTTGTACTTTGCTGACCCATTTCTGTTGGCGCTCATTCAGTTCCTTTTGCTCCAGGAAATACTTGACGCTATTATGACCTGTTTTGATTTTGAACTTACTGCCCACCAGGTACTGTCTGAATTTCATGAGAGCATGTAAGATGGCTAGCATCTCTTTGTCATATATGGAGTAGTGGCGCTCGTAGTTCTTCAGTTTACGGCTCTCAAATGCAATAGGGTGATGATTTTGCATCAATACTGCTCCTAACCCTTCCCCTAAGGCATCACATTCTACTACAAAGGGTTGTGAGAAGTTTGGTAATGCTAAAACTGGATAGGAACTCATAATAACTTTCATCTCCTCAAAATTTTTATGTGCTAAGTATGTCCAGGTAAATGCTCCCTTCTTTGTGAGATCTATGAGGGGTGCTGCAAATTGGGAGAATCCCTTAACGTGCCATCGGTAATAGGTGCACAGACCTAAGAAACCTCTCAATTCTGTGACTATTTTTGGTGCGGACCAATCTTTGATAGCCCGTATTTACTCCATGTCAACCTGTACACCTTCCTCATTGATTATGTGTCCTAAGTACAACATTTCCTCATGCCAAATTCACACTTGGACATCTTTGCATAAAGTGAGTGTCTTCTAGAATGCTCAGTACTTCGTCCATGTGTTTCAGATGCTCTTCCCATGTTTTGTTGTAAATCAGGATGTCGTCAAAGAATACTAGCAAAAACTTACGTAGCTGAACTCTGAAGGTATGGTTCATGCATAACTAGAAATTGGATGGAGCATTGGTAAGTCCGAAGGGCATGACCAAAAAACCATAGTGACTCTGATCTGATGGTACCCCGAGCGAAGATCAATCTTGGAGAAGTATTTGGCTCCCCGAAGTTCATCCATGAGTTCATCAATTCTAGGGATGGGATACCTGTTCTTAATGGTCTTTTTATTGAGTGCTCGATAGTCGATGCACATTTGCAATGTACCATCATTGTTCTTGACCAATACTACTGAGGATGCGAAGGGGCTAGAACTGGGTCGAATATATCCAAGCTCCAATAATTCTTTGATTGTTTTCTCGATCTCATCCTTGTATATTTTGGGATGCCGGTAAGGATTGGCGATGACTGCTTGTGTCCCCTCCTCTAGCTCAATAATGTGTTCAAATCCTTGGTCCGATGGCCTACCTGATGGAAGGTCCCGAAAAACGTTTTCATGCTTCTATAGCATGGCCTGAATGTCACGTGGGTGTTGTGTGTTGGTTTCTAGGGGTTTCCTAAAGGTGACCAAACATTCTGTAGCCCATTCTATATCATCCTGTTAGAGTACTACCTCCATTCTCTGTGACGAGGCCGATTTTGGGGGATAAGTGTTCATGCCCCTCAAAACTACCCGTTTGCCGTCTGGCCCCTAGAATTCCATTTCCATTTCCCGATAGTCTGTAGTGTAGTTCCCTATGGAATAAAGCCATTGAACACCCAATACTACATGAGTATCTAATACATCTACTACATAGAATGAATCTGTCATCTAATAGTTACCTAATGTGACATTCAATTTTGGAATCCAGTAGTTGCACTCCATGTTGGAATTCCTGGCTACTGCTACAGTGAATCCTTTGAACTTCTCGGTATGAATACCTCTCTTGGCTACCCAAGCAGAGTTAATGAAATTGTGGGTTTTCCCCCCATCAATCAATACTCCTACTCTGTGACCTTGTACTACTCCTCTGACCCTGAGAGTATGTAATCTTGGTACTCCAGATAATGTAGCAATGACTCCCTTTGGTGTATCACCCTAGTGTGATTCTTCCTCAGCTACCCGTAGTTCTTCTGTGGCTTCCTGCTCATAGTCATCCTCATCACTGTCTGAATATACTTCGATGTAGTGAGCCTTCACCTTCCCTGCACACCTGTGTCCTGGTACCCATGGTTCATGACAAGTGAAACATAGTTTCTTCCTCCTCAAGTCTTTTCTAGTGTCCTCTTCTAACCATGTTTTCTTGGGAACATCCTACTGGAAAGGTTTCTTGTCCTTGTCCCTAATAGGAAAGTTGGTTTTGAGCGTAAACCTATTCTTGGGGATTGAATCCTGTAGATCTCTGGCTCTGCTAATGGCATCTTGTAGAGTGGGGGGTTTGTAGTCTTTCACCCATCCCCGTAGTGGCTCTGTTAGGGCCTTAATGAATAACATAGTCAACCTGCTCTCTGACACATCTGTTACCATGACTGCTATCCTTTGGAATTCTGAGATGAAGGATTCTGCACTACTTGTCTGTTTGAGTTGAGCCAACTCCCTGAAATCTATCTCTGGATCCTTCCTGTCAAACCGCTCCATGATCTTTTGAGTGAACTCACCATAGGAGTGTATGGTGTTGTCACCCAATGTCACCAATCCGTGGTACCACCACTCGTGAGCCTCTCCATCTAGGTGGAGTGTAGCCAATTTAATGGCATCTGTCTCTATCATGGGATTGAGTTGGAAATAGGTATCCAACTTTTGAACGCATATCCTCGCTGAACCTTCGCGAGTCCCATCAAATTTTGGGATGGTCAACCTGCCCAAGGTCTTCTGCAACTCATAGTTGTGATTGAACCCCTTGTTGAAATTCCTGGGCCTGTTCCTACTCTTCATGTTGTAGAAATCCAAAAAAGACATGACAATATGAAACTCATCCCCTAAGTCCCTATATTCCTGCAAATAAGCCCCAAAAGGTTTGCTAGGTTCTACTTGCATGACTGGACCACCTACTGTATCTGCCAAGAAGTGAGGCATGGTAGGCCTGTTGGAAGGTCTGCTATATATTTGTGGTGTATTCAGTATATTAGTGTATGCAACATTTCCACTGCTGTTTGTAGATCCTTGATCTACTGGTGAGGGAGGTGTACTGTTGATATCTATTTCTGGTTTCGCAGATAATCTATTGATTGCATTGAGTACATCTTTTTTCCCTTTGGCTAAGTCTTGAAATGCAGATACTAAGTTGCGAAACTTCATCCCGTCCTCCTCTTCTCTCATTCCTTTTCCCTTATCAGAGTGTATACCTGTTTGTTCCATGTCTGAGCTGATATCCTCTAGTTGTATATCCTCAAATTCCCCTGTGTATATACTCTTTCTTCCCCTATAGGTTACAAAAGGGTCTCCTTTTGTATTCATCTATTTCTCATTTCTTAAGCTCACAGCTGGCCAAGAAGATAGCTCTGATACCACTGTAATATCCCAAATCCTAATATTTTCTAATTCTATGCAAATATGCAGATACAACTAGGCATGCAAATTGCCATGCAAAATTCCCTATTTTATAGCAAAAATTAGGGTTAGGGTTTGTAAGATAGAATGAACAATTACCACTGATAAGATGGATGGACTGCTCCTGAGAGAGTATTTATGCATCAAGAGCTGAATCAGAGATGAACTGGTATCTTCTGCTTTCGGTGATACCCCAGCAGCATGAACCCCAAATCAGCTAAGGGTGACTTTTTCAGTGAAGGAGGTGTCCGATGAAGCTGTTGATTTGCAAGACTAATAGCCTTCCCATGCCAGAGAGAATGCCTGGCACATGCAAAAATTCTAAGGTCTCTAGGTAGGCTAGTGAATTGTTCTAGAGGTGCAGCTGCTCACACCCCCCTAATCCCGAAATGGTTGATAACTACTCAGGATGAGCACAATCAGATCTAATAATCACCGGGTACTGGAGTAAGATGCCGATGATGAGAATGGTGCCTGGGTTTTGAAGGTAAACTGAGATCTAAAGACCCAGCGAATGATTAGGGATTTACAATTGAAAACCCCTTATGGCTGCACACGTGCCCCTACAACAATCTCTGTCGTATACTGGATAACTATGAATAAATGGAAGAGCGCCAAATGGTGAACCTGTATGGCTTACCCTGAATGAGACTAGGGCAGATATCTTATTGCCGAAACCTCGCTAGCTGAAGACACCATCTCCAACCCCAACTACTGTGCTTCTATTCAAGAGCTCCAAAATAATAATCATCAAAAGTAAGTCTCCTCTCACTTTATCTTCCTTTATAACTTTAAACTGTGAAAATCCTAACCTTTGACCTAATTAGGTCACTTTAATTTCTAATTTGCAGTTGACTTGCATGCATGTGCATGGAGACTTAAATGTGTGCATGCATCATTAAATGATGCTTAGATGGCATGCATGATGGTGGCCTTTGGACCCGGTGGCCCTTATTGACCTAATGGTGATAACATATTGAAGCCCTAGATTTTCTATAGATGGCATCAGTCCTTAGATGATTCCTTAATTGTCAGTAACTGCTTGAACCCACAGGAATCACATAGGTTAGCATTTTTGGTCCTCAATGCCTAATCAGATGAGGACATTACATTAGCATTGGGAATGGAAATCAATATGGAAAATCCCACTTCTATCAAAATAAGGTCTCTGATGAAGTCTTGTTCGAGATTAATCATCTTTCCCAGTTCAAGGTGGAAAGTATAGATTAGGGGTTCAAATATATTGGATATTTGTTGAAGCCTAATAATTACAGAATTGAATATTACATGTGGCTAGTTAAGAAATTAGAAAGAAGAATTAGTAATTGGGCTTACATATTTTTGTCCTTGGGTGGAAGGTTAACTTTAGTTCGTGTTGTTCTTTTGTGTATTTTAGCGTATTGGTTTTCTATGGTTATGATCTCTCAGTCCATCATCAACATTTTTAGAAAAAAAAAATTAATTTCCTTTCGGTTGGCTGAGGTTTGGAGAAAAAATTTCATTTGGTGTCTTGGGAAAGATTAGCCTTGCCTAAATCTATGGGAGGATGGGACATGAAAAACTTGAACTAGTTCAATTCAATGCTATGTATGAAGAGTATGTGGTGTAATATCTTTGATAATGGTTTATGGAGCATGGTCATAAAATCAAGATACCTCGGGGGGGAATCATTGATGAGTTTGTTCAAATCTTCGGAAGTAGTAAATATGGAACAATTTTATAAAAAAAATCCATTGGATTATAAAATGGCCTTCTTGGGATATTGGGAATGGAAAGAGCTTGCATATTGGCATTGATTCCTACATTGGAGATGATGGAAATTATATCTTTCCTATGGAAATTATGGAATATACTGTTGAACTTGGTATTTTCACTCTTAATCAAAAGAGGTCATGGTGGTCTATCTTAGATGGTGGTTACTCACTAAATTCAAAAGATATTGGTTTACAAGATGGGTGGGAAGATATATGGGATCATTATATAAATTTCCTAAATAATGCAGGCATCGAACTTGGGAATTCAGAGGACAAGATAATATGGGCATGGAATAAATCTTCTAGGAAGATATCGGTGAAGGATGCATATGAGGCTATTATTTCATCTCAGAAGCAATATGAAAGAAAATGGTGGCACATCAAGCTTTGGAAATTGGTTCTTTCACAAAAAAATGAAGTGTTCCTTTTGTCTGCTACTAGAAAATAGATTGCTTACATGGAAACATCTCTTGAAGATGAGATGGAATGGTCTTGGGTTATGTGTGTTGTGTAGAAAGGATTCTGAATTAGTTGATCATTTATTTTTGCACTGTGTTTTCAACAAAAACGTGTAGGTTTTGGTATGCATAGATTTAAATATCAGTTCTCTTTGGGGTGACTCAAATATGGATGAGAGTTTTAGGAAATGGGTTCTATATGAAAGAAGGAACAAGATGCTTCCTATTTTTATTAGCTGGTCAATTTGGAACACGCAGAACATGGCAATTTTTTAAAACCTCTTTCCAAATCTCAATTAGTCATGTTGCATCAAAAGTATCAGTTTTTCTACGGAATATTTTATTAAATACAAGCCTAAGATGAAAAAAGTTCCCTCTATGCCAGTCTTCTCTTTCTCTTTTTCTTTTGTTTTTTTTTTATGGTGCTTCAATGGAGGGGTGTTGTGGTAGTGGTATGGTTCTCATGATTAATATATAAAATAATTTTAAAGTATGGATGGGAAGTGGAAAAGGTAGCAACACCAAGGAAAAACTGTTGGGGATGTGGGTAGTTCTTCATTTTGTTTCTAAAAATGGGATTGATTAAGTAAAAATATATGGCGACTCCAAGGCTATCATAGAAAGGGAAATGAGAAGATATAAGCTCCAGGTCATCCAACTTCGGCATTGGTGTAGCAGGGGTCAAATTTTGATTGGATCCTTTAATTAAATATCTCTTTATCGTATATCCAAAATCCTCAACATGAAATAAAATCAATTATCTAAAAAAAAATTTCGTTCTTATGAAGGTTATATGCACTTTCAATAATGTCTGATTAGAGTTTTGATAAAGATTGTATTATATCAAGTTATATGTAGTTCTAGATTTCCTTCAAGTAGTATGGATGTTTAATTTTTTGTAATTGACATTTTTTCTTTGATTCTTATGAATAGGAAGAAAAAAGTTTTTTCTTCTGGGAAAAAGAATCAAACATGTAATTTATATTAATATTTTTTAATTCACAAAAATTAAACTATAATTATGTTTATTAATATTTTTTATAGTTTAAAAAACTATGGTAAATTAAAAAGAAAAAGTGGAAAAGGAGAGAATTTTGTGTACACACTTTATAAAGAGCATAAAATATAAATATTGCATATTTTGTTTTTTAAAATTACTTTAAAGATTGCATAAATGAAGATTAAAGATATTAATTATACAATTTCAATATAAACATATGGATTTAAGTTGTATAAATTTTGGGAATGGTTAATACATGTGTGTGTGTACACACACACACACACACACACACACACACATATATATTCACCGGGGGAAAAAGTGTAATTTTATTGTAATAATGAGCTTACATTGGCAGAATGTATGCAGTCATACGTTTACAAGAAGGATGAGCCTTGCAGCTCCAATATATCAGGTTCTTCTAGTCCAAAAATGACTATGGATTTCCTTGCAAAAATAAAATATATCTGTATGTTGTTACGTATGTCTTTTGTGTTTTTATGTTGTGCTTCCTTTCACCCCCCAAAAAATGATATTTAGTTTCCAACTGTAAAAAATGGAAGATCTGACTACGTGGCTCGTTGAGTGCTACCATATCGCTCCTATACAGGTAAAGTTCTTTATCGAAAAACTGCAAAGAAAAACTGATTACAATGTGCTCTTTAAATATATTGTAAATCCATGAAGGGGTTGTGGTAAAATTCATATTGTTCCCCAACATGTGTTTCCACTATTATCCATGTACCCTGTTCCATATTTATATCTTCCTTTGAAAGTTTGTCCGCTTCTGAGTTTCACTCCCTGTAAACATGATGACAGAGTATGGAGTCAAAATTTTACATAAGTTCGTAGACATCTTCAAAAATTTGGATGATTATGCATTTTTTCTCAAAAGCAAAGCAGAGAAGAATCTTTAGATAAAGAAGTTCTGCAAAGTTTTTTGTTCCCCGTCCCAGGCCCATTTGAAGCCAAAAATGATTATGTTTTGAAAGGAAAAGGGTTTCTCCTCCAACACATGCTAGGTCCTGAGAAGCTCCTTCAAAGTAAGCCCATGGTTGAGAGAAGCTTATTTGTTCTTCATATATGAGGCATATTACAGGGGTTTCTTTAGCTTGTGGATAGTATGAAAGTATATCAATCCACCATTTAGCAATAAGATCTGGAATGGAGGATTTATCTTGAAAAATGGATAAATTTCTTGCAATGCATATTCCCCAGATATGTATGTGGGGAATGGATTTTATAGCTGTAGTATTGTTTGATTTTGTCCAAACTCTCCAGGATTCTTGAATATTTTGTCCTTGCCAATCCAGATTGATATTTAAGAGAGTTCGAGAAATGTTCCAAGTGTGTTGAGAGAAAGGACAAGTTAGGAAGAGATGATAAAAATTTTCTTCCTCGTTTTTAGCATAGGCTACACTAGCTTGGGCCTTCAATTGCATGTTTATTCATTTTGTCCCATGTCAGGATCTTATTTGAAAGAACACGCCACATAAACAAGTTTTCTTTATGTGGACATTTTAATTTCCAAATTCCTTTCCTCCACCAAAGTGGATCTCCTTGCTGATCTGTGGAGCGGATATGATGGTAACCAAGCTTAGGTGTCTAATGTCCATGAGCATCGTGGGCCCATATGAGCTCATAGGGAGAGTGAGTGAGATGAATGTGTGCATTTTTAGGCTATTTGTGTAGGCATACCAATTTTCCTACAAGTTTTCAGGAATTTCCATATTTACGGCCTCTCTCCACCCTTGTTGCCATATATTTGAAGTCAACGGATCTGTTCATTGGTTGAGGTGATAATAGCCCTTATGATTCAGATGATGTATATCACCTATGGGAGAATATCAATATTTTGACTTCCATACCATGGATCATCTCCTATATGTATTTGGGATCCATTTCCAACTTTCCAAGCTAATCCATTTTTTATAACAAGCAGAGCTTTGTAAACAACTTTCCAAATGATTGTGCCTGATTGGGGAGTGATATTTGGATAATTTCTAATTAATCCAAGAACAGAGTCTGGGGAAATATATTTTTTACACATCACTTTAGTACAGAGGACCTGTGTGGTAATGAGTCTCCATCCTAATTTTATAGCCAATACCTTTGCGAAGAGCATGATGTTTTTGAGTCCCCATCCACCAAGTTGTTTAGGTCTAGCAATATGATCCCATTTAACCCAAGAAGAACAAAATTTCATTTTTTTCCTAACCATAGGAATCTGGAACAGATCTTTTGAGTTTTTTCCGAAGTGTATTTTGGGATCCAGGCCAGAGACATCCAATGGACTGGAATGGATTCTAAAACTGATTTAACCAAAACCAGTCTGTCAGCTCTAGAGATACATAAATGACTCCAAATATTAATTTTTTTTCCAATTTATCCCGTAGCCAATTCCAATCCTCCTTTATTTTTCCATTTGGTTTCAGCCTAAAACCCAAGTATTTTAACCCATCATCAAAGGAACTGATGCTGAAAGAGAAAAGGTTAGTGTATATTTGAATATATGAACCCTCAATGTTGATAGGGGTGAGGGTGGATTTTTGTTCATTTAGCCTCATACCCATGGCTTTTTTGAAAAGGGTCAGAACTCCTGAGAGTTTTTCAGCATCCCTGCTCGATCCATCATGAAAAATAAGGATGTCATCCATAAAGAGGAGATGTGTAATGTTAATATTATTTGCAATTTTGATCCTAGAGAAGGACCCTCATATTTTTACATCAATTATTGCTCTACTGATCCCTTCTACCACAAGCATGAAGAGTAATGGAGAGAGAGGGAATCCTTTCCAAAGACCTCTTTTTGAAGTGAAGAAGGGGGAGGCAGAACCATTTATTAGAATCACAAAAGATGTTGTAGATATACAACAAAAGATCCATTTGATAAAGTTGTATTTGAATCCCAAGTGATTCATAAGGATCCTTAGATAAAACCAACTTACTCTCTCAAAATCCTTTGAGAGGTCTATTATTATAATTGCTCCATTTAAATTTCTAGTTTCCATGCTATGTAGCCCTTCTTGAGCGAACCCAATAGCTTCATGGATCTGTCTGTTTTCTAGGAACCCAAATTGTTCATGTGATATCATTTTTGAAAGAACCTTCTTGAGTCTTCAGGAAATGATTCTTGCAACAAATTTGTAGGTGATGTTGCACAAATAAATTGGTCAAAAGTCTTCAAGGGTTCCAAGATGTTACAATTTTTGGATGAGGGCAATGAAAGTGGTGTTAAGGGGGGATGTATATAACCTTTGATTCGAGTTTCTTCCACTAGGTGTAGAAGTTCAATGTCGATTGTGTCATAAAGGGATAGAAAAAATTCAATATTCCATTTGTCTGGTCCTGGGATTATATCATTCTGAAAACTGTGCAGCGCTTCCTTTAATTCATCTTCTGAAATTTCTTCCATCAGATCCAAGTTATCATCTTCCGTAATTTGTCCTGGAAAAAATTAGAAATATGGATCACTTCTGCTATAGTTTCATGAGTGTCTGCTTTAAAAAGTAGCTCAAATTGTGGTTTACTTAGCAGAGCGAGGTCTTCAAAGGAAGAGCACACCTAGTTATTTGAATTCTTTAACTCCCATATGGTGTTCTGTATCTTTCTTCCTTTCACAAAAGATTGATTTTTTTTTGTGCTGTCATCTCCACATTCAAGCCAAATGGTTCTACTTTTTAATCTCCATACCTCCTCTTGTTCTTTCAAAAAATTATTTCTACAGGATTCCCAAGTAATTAGCCTATCTTTGTCTTCTTGTGTTAGGAAACCACCTCCTTCAGAGTTTTGGATCTCTACGATCTCCATTTCCACTAATTTAAGGGCCTGTTCCTCTTTTTCATTTTTTAGTTTGGCCCAATCTTTAAGGAGTGTTTTTATTCTAGAAATATTTTGGGCAAAGTGTGAAGCAACATGAATTCCTTCTCCTACTGAGAAAGGAATCTAGTTTGATTGAATGAGTTAAAGAAATTCCTCATTTTTTAACCATGCTGCAAAAAATTTCAAAGGATTGACTAGCTTTCTCGGGCTTTTCAAAATTTCCAAGCAAATTGGGAGATGGTCATCCTCACCGCTAGAGTCAACCCATTGTCTGAACGTTAATTTTTTGTTTAGGAGGCCTTCTGCCAATAAAAATCAATCCAAACATTTTGCTATTATGTTCTCCCCTGTTCTTTTATTAACCCAATTAGGTTTCAGCTTGATGGGGATAAGATCCACAAGATGAGAGTTTTGTAGGAAGTGAGAAAAAATGTTTTCCAATGGATCCACCCTAGCTCTTAGGCCCCATATCTCTTGTGTGAAGTATATGTTGATAATGGTGAAGAAAATATTTGCTTCATCCCATTGTGTCACGTCCCCATCCCTCGTACCGGCGAAGAGGACGCGACGAACACCAAGGCAACCGAGCAAACAGCCCCATGAACATAAACAGGAAAAATGCTGATATTAAAAGCTTAAACATAATTCATAATAGAGATACATAAATAGATGCATGATCCATCAATGCTGGAATTGAAACTACTTAACAGAATGCATACAAAGATGCATAAACATACAAGCACACTCAGATGCCTAACTCCTCAATCATACAGTGGAAGAAAACGCATACATTCCCAGCATTCATATGTTCATTATAATTCATAAAACAATAGATTCAATTGCAGAGATAACACGGTCAAGATTACTTATCTTTTTGATGAAGAGTTTACCCCGCAACCAGCTACGTCGCTGCAACGTTCCACCCAACCATAGGCCAGCATGCTCATCAATCT
The DNA here is from genome assembly GCA_001517045.1 of Pseudotsuga menziesii. Classification (NCBI taxonomy): domain Eukaryota; kingdom Viridiplantae; phylum Streptophyta; class Pinopsida; order Pinales; family Pinaceae; genus Pseudotsuga; species Pseudotsuga menziesii. The sequence goes on along the minus strand of LPNX010018664.1, from coordinate 811,523 downwards.
CTCAGCAACACTGCCACCCCTGAGATGGGCATGATTCCTCCAAGGATAAGGGTCATGGCAGGCTTACACATAGCTGAGGGACACAATCAGCAAACCAACACCACTAGGTTTACCAGGCCATCAACAGATCGGCCAAGCCAGCACAATCCAAAGGACAAACACTGCATACCCATAGCATAGCAATCCCTTCACAGTCCTGTGAAGAAGAAAAGACGACCAGGGATAACCCCAAACAAACGATGAGCACAGCTCAAGCCCACAAGGAAACACATAGTTGTTATTGGCCCTACCATGGCCAAAACAACTCGGCTGCAACCCAAAACCAGGTTACTCCAGCAGCCACAAACACACAATGAATGATAGCAGCAATCCACAGTCCCAAAATAGGGAAACTCAGCCAACAGATTGGAAATCAACAGTGGCCCAAAATGAAATTGAGCACCACACCCAACAAAACGTGTGGAAGACAACAGCCCCAAAACAAAAGCAGTGAGCACGGCTCACAACATGGGAAAATGACCCCAAACAGTCTGTGTGTGAGGAAACTTGCACCAGACCACAAAACACAGAGGAAAACATACCCGATTCCACTCTGTAGAAAACGTGAATGGCCGTTGAAATGCAGCTCCTCTCCTAGCTGCGTGAGATCCGGTAGAACCACTGCCTGTGCGTGAGGAAAACAGCACCGACCTCTATGTGAGGAAGATGAACAGACCACGATGGGGAACGAACCAACCTAGGAGAGAATGCGCCATGGGGAGAATGGAAGGTCGCGTGAGAGTGGAGTGCAAGCAGTCGTGGGTGGAGTGGGCGTGTGGGCAAGGGACTGACAGCCCTGCCACCCGACTCCCAAGGACAATAACTGCCCCTACCACCAGCAGCCATAAATCCTCCACTACTCCCCAAAACAATAAAGAGGTTGACAAGGGAAGATGGAAAAACAAAACAAGGTGGAAACACATGGGTTTTTCCCCCATGAACCAAGGTTTGACATCCCCCACCCCTTATCCTTTGGAACCATGCCCTTTTCATTCAACTTTGCACTGCTGTAGCTGGTTGTGGTTTTATTTTTAATTGATGTGCGTATTTACACGATGCTGAATTATAATGTGCCAAATGGCACGATAAACCATCGGCAACTATCCCCATTGCCGAAACACACACATAACCAAATCGATGGTGGGGCTTTTGCCTTGAGCTCCTCACCACGATTAATTACAATATATACATCATGCAAATGGGGTCAAAACCGGGGACATTACACATTGTATATGAATTCCTTGACCAAGACATGAAACCCTAGAATTGATGCATTTTACAGTGAGTGGATTCCATCTGAGAGCTAGTCCTATCAAGTGTCCTCTTGCACTTTGAGCAAAAAATCGAAGTTTTTTATGGTATATTTTAAAAGGGTGGTTATAACTGCTTATGTTCCCATTGTTTATTGAAAAAGGATCACATCCAGATTTTGGACCAGAAGTATCCTTTTTAGAGCAAGTATTTTACGGGTACTTTCCAGACCCCTATAGTGAAAGGATCTTCATTTGGTAACCCCTTATAGGGCTTGCACTGCTCTAAGTTCCCCAAAGATTGTTTTTTTCTTTCCATTTGCTTGATCCTTCAAATCCTTCTGTTGTGCCGAGGAGATAAGTGTGGGTATTTCCCTTCCTTTTCTCTTTGAAATGTTGCTAGGGTTTTTCCCTAACACTGAATAGAGAGGGGGGGGTATAGAATTTCAAGGATGTCTCTAGATCAGAGGTGAAAACGTATAGCTGAGGTTGAAGAAAGAGAACAAGAGTCTACCCCTAGTGAGGAGGTGTAAGAGGTAGGGGGATGTGGGCAGGAAAGGTTTGGATTGTTGTACTGGGATGTTCTGAGAAGGTGGAGGTATAGGATAGGTATTTAAAAGAGTAGTGGAAATAAGTGCTCCAAGGTCCATATTCTCAATGTTTAAAGCATTTAGAGAATGTTCTAACAACATAATATTTGAGGAAGGTTCAATTTTCTTACCAGGAGAGTGATCCAAGTCTTTCCGCAAAGGATGTGTTGAATCCTTATCCATATTAGAGGGTATGTAATAGGATACAATTAGTTTAGGACACCTCTCAATTATATATATATATATATTCTATTTTATTTTCCCTGGTAGAAATTTATTGTAATAAGGTTATGGATATTGGCATTGAATGATATGCATAGATTTCTACTTAAACAAGAGAAGATATGAAGGATATGTAGAGAACACACCTTAGATAACCTAGCTCATTGCTTTTGCAATATTTTTAAAGACTCTTTTGAAAATTGCTTCGAGATATTCCAAGAATAGTTTCAAGAAACTAAATGAACTAAAGAGATTAGATGTAGGCTATTTGAACTATCTAATGGCAAGCTAGTTTGTTTAAGAGTGGGAAGAAATGAAATGCATGCATTTAATTAATTCAACCCAATAACAACTTGCTCCAAGTTTTTCTCTAGAATTCATTTAGGTTCCTTTAATATTATGTGTAAATTGGATACATTATTCATAAATCTGAAATATTACACGACCCCTCAGTGGGAGAAATTGTATAGTTAGGGTATGCTTTCTTAAATCTCATAAGGCATGGACATGCTTAACTAATGGGGTTTTCAAGTTTGTAGGTTCTACAGTAGAATATGTTTAGAGGGAATATTTTAGAGTTTCTTGGGATTTGAGACCAACAAGTTTTAATATCTCGGGATATGAGATAAAGTGCAATTATCATATATGCCATAATAAAACGTGCATATCTAACAAGTGCAGAGTGTATGCTTGAACCATAGGTCTCTCTCTCTCTCTCTCTCTCTCTCTCTCTCTCTCTCTCTCTCTCTCACACACACACACACACACACACACACACACACACACACACACACACACACACACAAATAAAATGATCACATCAAAATCCAAATCCAAGAATAGGTAACTAGCACACCAAAAAGGCATACAAGAAAGTAGTACATAACACAAGGAAAAAATAGAGTGTTCTTTATACTACATGGGACATATCTAAAACATAAGATCTATCCTAGTTCAAAAGAAAATCTTAGGATTTACTACTTGTAACTTATATTTATTACATTTAATAAATATATATGACAAATATTGAAACTACATTTTTTTGGAATAGTAATGTGTGAGATTTTTCGTAGATCGATGTTTCAAACTACTCAAGTGGATGGATTGCAATTTATTGGTCTAAATTTTCCATCCATAGAAATCTCACACGGGAATATTCCAAAAATGATTTTTTTTCCTTGGAAAAAAAGCATAATTTTATTTCATCTGAAGAGAGACAAAAATACATTTTGTAGATATGCGTCTCTGCATAACTGAATATTCCAAAAAAGTTGAATACATGCATGTGAAATTAACAGTTGAAGCAAATATTCAAATTGGCAAACAAAAAAGAAGTCCTTATACCATGCATCATAATAGTAAATAACATAATGTTGGATGGTAACTAGATCCACTTACCTATTTATATATCACACAAATTTAAAGGTAAATAATTTGGTAAGAAAAAACCCCACTAGATATCTAATCACCATCCATCACATATGGAAACAATTTCACAATTTCCGACCACCATATTAAATAACACAATGTTGGATGGTAACGAGACCCACTTACTCATTTGATTTATTAGACAAAGCTAAAAGTAAAATAATATCGTAAGAAAAAAACCCATTGGATATATGATCACCATCCATCAAATATGACAACAATTTCACATCTACCACGATAGTAAATAACACAATGTTGGCTAGTAACGAGACCCACTTACCCATTTGATCTATCACACGGAGCTAAAACATTAGGGGAGTTTTGAGGTTAAAAATTGGCCTATAAAAGTACCATCAAAATTCACTTTATAAGAACCAATAGGATTCAAGATGATGATGTCAACCATGGGGGTAAAATTTTTAAAAACATTGAAGGGAAAAAGGAAAAAACTACTTTTTTCTTATTGTATTTCAACATATCTCCTTATCGTTTTACCCAAATTTAAAGTTCAAGCAATTGTTTGATGTAAAATTCAAATTGAATTCAACGCATACGGTTGGTGTTTCCTTCTTCGACCCAAGTTCAGACCCTTGGTTGTCTGTCAACAAATCCCAAGATATCGGCCCGACAGAGCAAGGCTCAGTCAACAACACCTGTGACACAGATGTAGTCTCACCCGATATATCTCTTATGGGTAACTACCAGAGCTAGGTTTCTAGATTTGTGTGGGGATTTCCTCTTCCTTGGCACCTTACTAGCTTGCTCGACCGAATCTAGGGGGTGTGTTTCTTATTCTTATTCCATTCCTTCAAGATATTACTCTACTTATCTGTCGACATAGATTACAACAGTTAATATAATTCCTTATTAGCAATTCCAACTAAAACAATGCAACATATGCATATAAGGACTCATTCATAAGAAAATACACATACAGTCATTCAACATAAGCAATTTCATCAAATATACACATAGACAACATTTAACGTGGACACCCATCTGGGAAAAACCCCAAAGCAGCTCTTCATCTGGCATGAAAAATATATGGCATCTTTCATCTGCGCATCAGCTTACAGACCCTATTCTAGATCTTCTCTACCATCTATATAGAATTCTTCTCCTATCATGATCTCTAGTCTCGGGTCTGTAAAGTTTCCTCTCCTTCACCCTACTGTCAATCTGCACACATCCTAGATCGACTCTCTCTTCTCTACAACTCTACAAATATACAAACATACAACAGACAATAAAGACTAATACAGACCAATCGAGAGTGTATGTATATAACCCGAACACAACTTGGGTTCTCCGTTTTATAGACTCTTACATGTCATAGTCAATCAACTCCATTATGTTAGCCAATAGGTTTTCATTCTTATTCTCGTACATTCAGTTACAACTGTTAGTAGGCACTATCGGCCCAAAATAGAAATATGCTTTATTCCCCAAAGCATGTGTTATCCTAATCGACTTCTTACCCACGATTTCTTGGGATGTCATTTTCATCTGCTGCATTCCTTCTTCTACCGTCGTTCCTTTTGTCGTGGCTACTCTCGTCGCAACTTCCCTTCTGTTGCAAACTCTTCCCTCATGGTTGCTTATGTCGCAGCTTCCTCTACAATTACTTCTTTTGGCGTACCTCTTTCTCCCATAGTTGCTTCCATCATAGCTTTTTCTCTGTCACAACTTCCTCTTTCATGTGACTTGAAGATTCATATTCTCGAGTTGAATTCTAGTTAAATTTTGCCTATCCTTTCCTAGGGCCAACACATACCCACAATGTATACTTTTGAGATACCCACAACAAGAAAACGAAAAAATAAATATAAAACGTATTTTATGTATTAAAATACATTTGTTATTGATTTTTTTTTTCATGAAGTGGGTGCCTCAAAAGTATGCCATGTGGGTATGCATTAGATGTTGAATTAAATTTTTCATCCAACGGTTTTCCAAACTTTAAAAATGGGTAAACTGATAAGGGGATATGTCAAAAATACAATAAGAAAAAATAGTTTTTATTTTTCCCCTCCAAAATTCAAAACTCTTATTTTATTGTTTCCCTTAGGAGACCCATTTTAGACCTCAAAAATACCCTAATGGTAAATAATATGGTAATAAAAAAATATTGGAGATCAACATCCAACACACATGACAACAATTTCACAAATTTCAACCTTCTTGTCATAGTTTCAAACCACCTCCATTCTAATTTTATGACTAAAATAAACCGTACCAATTCATAAGCAAAACAAAAACAAAATGTATTCCTAAAAAGTAAATTTCTTTGGTTTTTCTTATCAAAGGTAGAAAATGGAGAAAATTTGAAGACATTTACTTTTTTGGAATAATTTCTTTTGAAAACTAGGTATCGTGCACAGAAAGAATATCGGGAAGATGTCCACCTTGGGAGGGGGATTCCCTTAATGAATCTTAGAATGTGTAGTTTGAATCTCAAGCTGCACTTGAGGCATTGTCTCCTCCTACATTATATGTGATGTACCCTCCTAGATTACATGCATTAGAAAAAATATTTATGCACAACCAACCCACTCCTCTAGATACACTGCATATATTTAAATACACACTATCACCATGGGATGAAAGGAAAATCCTTCAATTCGAGTGATCAGTCAACTTAATCAATCATGATAGTCCCTTCTCCTTTTGCAATGGAGGATCTTACGGTAATCTAAGTTGGAGTGGATCTAGTGGCATTATTCACTTAGGTACATGACCAATTCCTTCTAAAAGGTGCAAAGGGGACACAATTAATAATTAAGTAAAATCATGTGTCTTATACATATTCTTTATTATCACCCTTGATCTAACAATCTCCTCAACTATGTTTTACTTGGATTCCAAGTTATTTTTTGATTGAATAAATAATATGGCCTGATGCACTCATCTAATTATAAATCACATTATGGAATGGGAAAAGGATTCAACCCATAGGTTTCTCTCCTTACACGTCATTCGAATCTTTAGATAGCATAACACAACAATAACCAATTTGGAGTTAGCATAACCTAATATGATTTTCATTTTCCAGGATGAACATGGCTCCAACTATAGGGTGGAGCACATTCTTTTGTTATATTTATTCTAAATTTTCTACAAGAGAGACACCTCTTTAAAAACACTCTTAATTATCAATTATAATCGATGAGGTTAAAACTCTAAATCTTAGTGAATGTCAACTAGTTTTTGAGACATTCGTATGCTTTCCACTTTTGTTTTTAAGGAATGTGTGATTTCCAGAGCACACTTTGTGTTTTACACAACTAGGGGTTCTTTTCCACATCATAATATATCCGTTGGATAGTAGGAATTCTGCTGGAGTGAAATACTCATATCTTTGTTTAGTGTTGTGGCATGAATATTGATTCACATGTTCTTTCTCATGTTCAATATTATGACTTGATATGGTTTATTATGACCTCATATGATTTATATTGTATATGGTTGATGATAAAAGAAACTATATGAAAATAATGAGCATGTTACGTATTGTATGATACACTTGATTATGTTATATGTTAATTTTCTTATCATGTACTAAGATGTTTCACATGTTTTGTGTGCATAATGAACTTAAGGAAGAATTTTCTTATCGAAACCTAGAAGTGCTCCAAAGGCTAGATTTCCTCCACCGGCATTGAGTTTATAAATAATAATAATGTGAAATCATTATGGTTATGATATGCATTGATAATAATCTTAGAATTTATTAAATGATCAATGTTGATAATCAATGTCACCAAGAGGTGATAAATTGTTCCATGTGTGAGATGGGATCATGGATGGGACCCAGATTGTTGTGACCCTAAAAGGGGAATGAAGCTAGATTGCCTCCACTAGTGATAAATGTAATTACATGTGATATTTTGATGATATTTGATGTTTATGTAAATAATCCCTATGTGATATGTCATTGAGTTTATGTGCAATACATAGAGATATGCATTTCTAGCTGGACATCATATGGGAGTCGGGCACACTCAATTTAGAGATGTAAAATATTCAATGGGTATGCATTGAAATGATAAGGAAAGGTAGAGGAGAAATGTATAACTAGATAGGGGAGGAGACATTTTTTACAACACAATCCTGTTGCAGCTACAACTTTCTTCCCAAATTTTTAAAATTTTGGACCCTCCTTGTTGATTTTATCTTTCCTAGTTTTATTGGTTTCCTGAACTCGGTTGTTCCTTTGCTACAATTTTGGATTTTCCTGAGTTTGAATTGAGTTCAATTGTTTAGCACTTTCAGAGGATGAATGATTATTTTTTGTCTACAAATGCTTTTGACTATGAAGTTTGAATTTTTTGACTTATGGATTGATTTCCTTTATCGCTGTCGGAGGTCGTTTGAACAGTGAATCGGGGCAGTAGTTCTTTACGCAGTCGTCGTTGTGGAAGGTAAATTACAAATGTTCTGATGGATAGTCATGTTTTTCGCCGATGGTTTTTATCTCCTTTGTTTATTTTTTCCAAACTTTTGACTATCGGCATTTTCTGTTTTCTCACAATCTGAGCATTAGTCCTTTGCGTTGCTGCTGTTTCGGATGGTAGATTGCAAGCACCCTGACGGAAGCCCATATCTTTGCCGATTCCGTGAGTTTTTGTTTTTAAAATGATTTTTTTCTTTTCGCTATTCAGAACTGTTTTTGACATTTGATCGGAGGACTAGCCCTTTGCTTTGCCGATGCATGATCTTTAGTTGTTTCGATAGCCGATGGTTTCGTGATTTGTGGGGTCCATAGTTAGTTTGGCATTCGCGTTGCGGCGATCATTCGCACTATCTTTCCGATTTTTAGTTGATTTATCTGCCGATGCATTTCTAGCTAGTTCCTCGTTCTTTCGATCGTCGATGATGTCCTTTTGCCGTGGAAGCCGTAGTCCTTATGTCTTCCGCCGTTGCGGCTCCTTAGTGCACTAACCATCCGACTGCTTAGTATTTTTCCCGTCGGTGAGGGTTTTCCCACCTTTCTCATGTGCTTTTACCCTATTTTTCGATGGCGGTTACTTTTGTCAGCTCTCATGCTTTCATCGGAGGATGTCGAATTGGTCCAGAGGCGGCCTGGATTGAGTAAAGAGTTTGTTTTTCGGGCTTGCGATTTTAGTTTGGACAGTGGATTTAGCGGAGTTCAAGATACGAAAGGGCGGGATTTTCATTGCATTATCATTTTTTCTCTTCATGCATTAATATTTTTGATAGTTCACTTTACAAGATGTATGTTTTAATACAGTTTGCATTACTGTTTCAAATGCTAAGTGATCTAAGAACTGGTTATTCAAGACAGGGAAATTGCTGCTGTAGAGAAGATATGTCTAGAAGACAAAGCAGAAGAAAGGAGGCAGCAATGAAGGAAGAGAAAGAAAATGAAGAAGCAGAGATGAAGAAAGAGGAGAAGAAAGTAAGGGTCTAAGATCTCAAACAGATCGATAGCAGCAGAGGCCCAGGCTTGGGAAAAGTTAATTAGTTACCAAGTTGGTCCCTTTCTATAAAGTGCTCTTAAAATCTTAATCTGAAATGTAACGTATTGTATAAATCACGAGCACTCACTAAAAGACAAAATCATGGGACTGAACGGTTTGGGGGAGCCCAAAGGTCACCGAGGGGCAGCCCAAGAGTTTTGCTTGTAGTATAAGTATAGGAAAGTTAGATAGAGTCGAGGACTTTTTCCCAGATAGATTTGTAAGAGTATGTTGTAAGAAGAACTATTTCCTTTTGCAATAAAGAAATTACAAGTTTCCTGTTGGAGAAAGCTTTGTGGAAGGTTTCAAATGATGTGCTATGGATTTGTTGAATGTGAACTATTTTGTTTTCAGTTGTTATCCATTAACTGTGAAATCGTTCTAACTCTTTGAACCTATGTTCTTGTTATGAATGTGCTCTAGTTTATTCTATGAAATTTCCACTGTGAGTAATGAAGGTTGTTCATAAACAATTAGTTATCTGGTTGTTCATATATCTATACATGTTCATGTGTTTTGAAATAAGTAACAGCTATCTGTGATTTTTCTTAATGCATGCATAAAATACATTACTCAATGATAATCTTGCTCCCTAGGGATAGGTTAGATAGTTAGTTTTAGTTTTTCTTGCTGTGTGTGATTTAGATGCGAGAGAGTTAAGACAAGAGGTAAGAACTTGCGCATCACATTGTGATTGCTCCTCGTATTCTCTATCAATATGCATTTTTAGATAGGCACTTGCATATCATACTTAAATTCAAAAAACTAAAAATACACAAGGTGGACCGGGCCGCAACCAGTAAAACCCTTTATTTTTGTTACTTGACCTACGGTAGCCAAACCATAAACCGGACGGATTCCCCATACCAAACAGTAATGGGCTAGTTGGGAACGTTTATTGGGGAGAATCCCTAACTATTGTTACCTGCAGTTTTCCAGGCCTCAATAGTTTTTGGCGCTAGAAGGAGGGCAGCCAGTGCATGGCTGGCCGAGGAAACCCATTTTCTCGAGATTATTCCACTGGTGACAGTTCTGAAAGTAGTTTGTTCCCCAATCCAATTCCTAAAGAGAAGGGTAAAGAGCATCTGTATTCTGTCGATAACGAAGTAGTTAATGATCTGAGAAGATATACTAGGGCATGTGTGAAGAAGATTGGAGGATTACCAATTATTCCTGTCTTACCCAGAAGAGAATATCGGAAGAAAGACTGCCCTATAGTGGAAGACACAGTGTTGGTTGGAGATTTTAAAGAAATGGTAGAAACAGCCTTACAGGAAGTTGTTCAAACTCTGAATCGGTCAGGACCAAATACACCTTACTGTTTACCTGTTCACTCACCACCTCATTCTCCACCCAGACTCATGGCAAACGTGAATACAAATCAGCCACCCAACCCACCGAATCCACCACCTGCTTGGAGGGCTAGGTCAACTTTAAACCTGGCACCCCCTTTGCATGACTTACCTCAGGATTTTGAGAAAATGTTGCCTAAGTTTGACCCAAGCGAAAATATTTTGGTAGATGATCATTTGCAAAGCTTTTACTTAGCTATAGAAGAACTAAGGGCTGGAGAACATGAAGATGTAGTTTGCAAATTGTTTTCACATACCCTGAAAGGAGCAGCAGCCTCATGGTATTTTGCTCTGCCTACAAACTCAATCACAAACTGGGATACATTTGAAAGAATATTTAGAAGTAAGTATGCAGTCCAAAAAACTCATGCAACATTAATGAAGGGGTTATGCGCTTTAAAGAAAGAAAGAAAAGAAAAAGTGCATAGTTTCACTCAAAGGTTTGTTTCTTATCTAAAGAATTTTTCTGCAACTGATAAACCATCTGATAAAGTTCTGAGTGAATACTATACTTCAGCTCTGGGGCCTGACTTGGCTATGTTTGCTAAAATGTCAGTCAAGCCTACATTGTCAAAAACTTATGAATAAGTGGAGAGGGTAGAAGCTGAAAAAGAGAGCATAGAAGATTATCCTGAGCAGTTGGGAGAAAAAACTTTTGGTAAGAAAGCGTTGTTACTGACTAAGCCTAAGGATGAGAAATCACATGACTTTGAAGGGATGGTGAAAATGATGCAGAAGCTATCCAACGGAATAATAGATTTGGAAAAGGAAAAAGAAGCTCAGAAATCTTATAAGCCTTACTATAAAAGGAGAGAGGACAACAATCAATATAAACCTCCTCCACGCAGTCCTGCATCAATGAATTTAATAGAGGTAGGTATGGATAATTTTTGCACCTTTCATCAGCAGCCTCATTTTGAAAAAAATTGCCCCCAATGGATCAATTCGATGACATTAGTAACGAACCAGCTATTGGACTCCAAACTAACAGAAGTTGATGAAGAGGAAGAAAAAAATAAGCAACCCACAGAAAAAAAACAAGAAGAGGATGATCTGGTTTTATGGGACTTTGTCTCGATGTTTGATATCGAAGAAGAAGGCTATCTGAAACAGGAGGACATATCGGAAGCAAACGTGACAACAAGAAGTCAAGTTTTGATAAAAGAGGACAGATCAGTACTCCCAAAAATCAAGAGACTTAAAAAGAATGTGAAGAAAATTCAGAAGAGCACCACAGCTGATAAAATACCTGAATTCACCATTACGAGTCAAAATCCAAAGAAAATTAACATGCCTGTTAAGCCCGTCGAAGAAAAAATTGATAATGTAAAGAAGAATCTCGAAGAACATAAGATGGAAAATAATCTTGTGGAAGATATTAAAAGGGCTAAGGCAAATATCTCACTGTTTGAAATGTGTAATATGCCTCAGCAGAAAGAAAAATTGTTAAAGGCACTTGAAGTACCAGAGGAAAAGCTTCCCATTGACAATCAACCTGAAGAAGAAGAAATTGGTGGAGCAAGTGTGGGAGGTAAGTCTAAATGCAAAACCCCACCATTTCTCCTAACTTTTGAAATTTTCAACCATAATGTGCACAACTGTTTAGTATACTCAGGGGCATCAGTCAATGTTATGCCACTTTCAGTCTGTAAGAAGATAAATGGACAACCTAAACCATCTACTTGGCAGGTCATTCAGTTAGATCGAACAACTGTGAAGGTAATTGGGGAAATGGAGGATGTTTTGATTCGACTATCTTCAAATGAAAAGGTATGTCAGTTCATCGATATTGTAGTAGCAGACATACCTGAGGCTTATGGACTTGTTTTGAGTCGGTATTGGTCAGCAAAGCTAAATGGATATTTTGCATCATATTGGTCACATCTGTGGTTTTCTTATAAGGGAAGTCCCAATCAAATAAAAGTATTAAGAGAGCCCCATATGAAGCACAATGTTACTCAGTTGGAGGGTAAGAATGAACCAGTGAATTCTGTGTTGGGAAATTACTTTATTGAGCTTGAACCGGGAAATTACCAAGCAGAAGAATCCAGTGATACACCAGACACGCAACCCAATCTCCTTCGATTTTCACGGGCTGATGAATTTGACTGTAAAATAGTAGACTTAGTTTTAGATGTAGTTTTTGATTCAAGTACAGTAGAACTAGATAGTTTTTGGACACTTTTTTTTTATGGATCTAAAACTTTGGAAGGATCAGGAGCTGGATGTGTCTTGATTGATCCAAATAAAAATAAACATTTTCTTTCATGTAGATTAGAGTTTGAATGTACCAATAACATAGCCGAATATGAAGCATTAGTTCAGGGACTAAGAGAAGCAATTGAATTAAAAGTAGAAAATTTGAAAGTGTATGGGGATTCTGAAATAATTGTAAAGCAAATTCAAAAACAGATACATTGCATCTCACCTCATTTAAAAGCTTATCAGAATGAAGTATGGGATTTGCTGACAAATTTTTATGCATTTAATATTGTATCTATTCCTAGACTTAATAATGCAGCAACTGACTTGTTAGCTACCTCAGTTGCAAGGCTTGTACCTTCAAATAACAAGTGTTCTATTGAATTACTTTTCAGGCCTTTGGTTCCAGACATGATTACTAATCTACAAGTTTTTGATGATGATCAACAAATCTTGGAATGTTTGATGAATGCTGAAACTTTCAAAGGGGCAATTATCGATGACGAAGAACACCAAGCTGAGTTAAAATTTGATAACTTCATTCCTAAAGGGGTCAGGACCTTAGAGCGGATGTTTGATTTAGAAAGAAAATTTAGAAGACCAGCAAATGTCAAGACTCATAGCTCGTCTTTGCAATTTGAGTTGATAAATTTGGGAACTGAAGTTAAACCCAAATATGTAAATTTGGGAAAGTGTTGTTCCCCGTGTGAAAGAAATAAGTTCATTAGTTTGTTCAAATAGTACAAAGATGTATTTGCTTGGACATATGAAGAGATTAAAACATATGACACCAAGATTATACAACATGTCATTCCTATTAGATCTGGAGTCAAGCCTTATCAGCAACCTTTGAGGAAGATGCATCCAAAACTGGAGCCTTTAATTTAGAGTGAAGTGAAAAAATTATTGGATGCCAAAATTATATTCAAAGTCAGACACTCAGAATGGGTTTCAAATTTGGTACCAGTAAGGAAGAAATCTGGAGAGATCAGGCTATGTGTGGATTTCAAAAACCTAAATCGTGCTTCGGATAAAGACAACTATCCAGTCCCACCCATGGAGCAGATATTGCAGATGGTTTCAGGTTCTGAGTTATTTTCATTATTAGATGGATTCTCTGGCTATAATCAAGTGTTAGTAGCTGAAGAAGACAGACTAAAAACTACATTCAGAACAAAATGGGGAACTTTTGCTTATAGAAGGATGCCCTTTGGACTCATCAATAGTGGAGCTACTTTCTAGAGGGCTATGGATATAGCTTTCCGTGGTCTAATTAGCCATAGTGTTGTAGTATATCTCGACGATGTCACGATATTTTCAAAGAAGAGAGAAGAACACGCATTCCATCTAAAACAAATTTTCGAGCGTTGTTAAAAATATGGCATCTCACTGAATCCAAGGAAATGTGTGTTTGCGGTTATAGAAGGAAAGCTACTGGGTCACGTGGTTTCTAAAAAGGGGATCTCCATAGACCCAGAAAGGATCAAAGCCATAGAACATATCCCTTTACCCCATAACAAAAAAGGTATGCAATCAGTCATGGGGACAATAAATTTCGTGCAAAGGTTTGTACCATATTTCGTTCAAATTGTTAAACCTTTGGAGAAAATGGTGAAACAAAGTGTACAATTCAAGTGGATTGATGTAGAGAAGAATGCATTCAGTAAAATAAAGACATCTATTGCTCATGCACCATCTCTCAAAAGTGCAAACTTTGAAAAATATTTTATTTTGTACACTTTCGCATCTAACGATTCATTGGCAGCGGTGCTTACTCAAAAGGAAGATGGGGGAGATCAGTACCCCATATCATTTATGAGCACTGGTCTACAGGGAGCCGAATTGAATTACCCAGCTGTTGATAAACAAGCTTATGCAGTCTTCAAAGCGGTAAAAAAATTCAGGCCGTACATACTTAAGAATCGGACGAAGGTAATAGTTCCACACCCAGCTGTAAGGTCTCTTTTCATACAAAAAGAATTAGGTGAAAGAAGAGGCAATTGGGTAACAACTTTACAAGAATATGACCTCGAATTCAAACCAGCATCCATAGTTAAAGGGAAAGGACTATGCAAACTAATGGCTGAAGGTAAAAACAATGAAGAAAACGATTGGGAAAATGAAGCGGAATTACAAATGATGGATGTATGTCCTCTTTTCACAGCTCCAGATTCCTGGTACCGAGACCTTGTTCATTACCTTCAGGAAGGATTGTTTCCAGAACATTGGAATGCCAAACAGCGAAGAGAGTTGCGCCTTAAATCAACTACATATCAGATCATTAATGGAATTTTATTCAGGAAGAATTATGATGGAGTCCTTCTCAAATGCTTAGAGAAAGAAGATGCAAAAAAGGTCATAACAGAGTTACATGATGGACTTACTGGAGGTCATTTTTTCGGAGATACGACAGCCCATAAGATTCTCAGAGCTGGATACTATTGGCCCACACTGTTTAAGGATGCGCACGCCCATGTCAGGAAGTGTGATACCTGCCAAAGGTGTGGAGGAAGACAATCCAAAGCAGCAGGACCATTGAAGCCTGTGATGATAACAGAACCATTTGAGCAATGGGGGATTGATATCATTGGCAAGATAAAACCAAATTCTTCCTTGCAACACAAATATATTTTGACGGCAACTGACTACTTCACTAGATGGGTCGAAGCAATTCCGTTACGTAAAGTGAATGAAGATGCGGTTATGGATTTCTTGCAAGATCATATTATGATCAGGTTTGGGGTTCCAATTTCCCTGGTTTTCGATAATGATACTTATTTTTCTTCTATTAGATTAACTTCTTTTGCTCATGAAAGAGGAATTAAGTTGCACTATTCTGCAAACTACTACCCACAAGGGAATGGTTTGGGAGAATCTACAAACAAGAATCTGATTAGGATCTTAAAAAAGACTATGATAGAAAACCAGAGAAGTTGGCATTTAGCATTACCGAATGCTCTTTGGGCTGTGTTGCAGCTGCAACATTTTCCCAAAATTCAAAAAATGTTGGGACCCTCCTTTTGCTTAGATTGGTTTGATTTAATGACTTTTCAGAAAGACTGTTTCTAATGCTTGAAATGATCCCCTTTGGTTTTTGCCTTTGAGTGCATTTTTCAAATGTTTGAATCGGAAGATTCTTTGATTGCGCTCCCACCGTTGCGGAGAAATAATAAGCTCCGGCCTCGATATTTGTCTCTGACGCATTTGTCTCAATCGGCTAACTTTTGGTTTTCACATCGGAACATTTTATTACTACTTTCTCCGCAGTTGCAGATGGCAAACTTCGAACCCCCCCGATTATTGTATTGACCTTTCAAGCTCCGCTTTGTTTTTTCATCGATCTTTAAGTCTTGGGTTTCCGCCATTGCGGCTGCTGAGAACACTATCCTTTCGGTCATTTGGTTGATTTATCCTCCTATGTAGACCTTGCCTATTGTGGACTGTTTGCCTTTACAATCCCGCCGTTGCGGCTCCTTGACGAACTAATCGTCCGATCCGTAGTTCTCCGCCTGGCGAGGTGAGTTCATGTTTTCTCCTAATGCTTAGTATTTTCCCGCCTTTCTTGTGTGCTTCCACTCTGTTTTTCTATGGCGGTTACTATGTCATTTTTGGTGTTTTCTTCAGAGGATGTCGAATGGGTCCAGATGCGGCCTGGTTTGAGATAGGGAGCCTGTTTTATCGGGTTGTTTTTAATGGATTTAGTGGATTCCAGGCCCAGTTGTCAGGATTTTCTTTGCATTATCATCTTTTCTTTTCATGCCTGAACATTATTTTGAATTCATTTTACAGAATGCACGTATTGATACAGTTCGTGTTACTTTAGTAAACCCTACATGGTCTAAAATATGTTATTTTCATGACAGGACGATTATTGCGAGTAAGACGTGTTTAAAATACAAAGTAGAAGGGAGGCAGCAAGGAAGGAAGTGGTTGAGGAACAAAGAAGCAGAAGTAGAGAAAAGAAGAAGAAAGTCAGGTTTAAGCTCTACAGGATCCAGCAAGGGACCAACGGATTACTGAGCATAATCAATAGAAGCAGAGGCCCGGGCTTGGGAAAGTTCGACAGTTACCAAGCTGGTCCCTTTTCATAAAATTGTTTTTTTAAACCTGAAATGTAACGTTTGCGTGAATCATGAGCACTCACAAAAGGACAAAATTGTGAAATTAAAACGGTTGGGGAAGCCCAAAGGTCACCAAGGGGCAACCCAAGAGGTTTGCTTGTTTTAGTTTAAATATTGGAATGTTAGAATTGACAGGGGCTTTTTCCCAGGGAGACAAGTAATGAGAGATTGTAAGAAGAACTAACTTTTTTTGCAATAAAGAATTATTGTTTGCCTGTCAGAGAAAGATTGGTGGGACGTTCAAATGATATGCTATGGATTGGTGAAAGATGAACTATTTCATTTTTTCAGCTTTTTGTCCATTAACTGTGAGATTGTTCTAACTCTTAGAGCCTATGTTCTTGTTGAATGATTTCTGGTTCATTATGTGAAATTACCACCATGAGTAATGAATGTTGTTCATAAACAATTAGCTATCTGATTGTCTAAATATCTTAATCGTTCATGTGTTGTGGGAAGAATATCAGCTATCTGTAATTTCTCTTTATAATGCATGCACAATCTACATTACTCATAAATAAGTTACAATTTGGCTCCCCGGGGATAGATAGATAGATAGTTAGTTTTACTTTATTGCTGCATATGTGATTTAGATGCTTGTGAGTTCTAAGATGAGAGGTAAGAACCTGCGCATCATGTTGTGACTACTCCTTGCATCCTTTATCACCCTGTATGGCTAATTAGGCATGTGCATATCATACTTTAAGTCAAAAAATACAAAAATATATACGGTGGACCAGGCCGCAACCAGTAAACCCTTTAATTTTTGTTACTTGACCCATGGTAGCCAGACCGCAAACCGGACGGATTCCCTGTACCAAACAGTCACAGGCTAGTTGGGAACGTTGACTGGGGAGAATCCCTTGTTGTTGTTGCCTACGAATTTCCAGGCCTCAACAGTTTCTGGCGCTAGAAGGAGGGCTGCCAGTGCATGGCTGGCCGTGGAAACATATTTTCCCAAGATTACCCCACCAACAGATATTTGGAAGCTTTTGGCTTAACCCAAGTACTTACAGTCTTTGTTTCTGCCCCTGAAGCAAGTAACCCCAGTTTCACCTTACGTTAATTCTTACTCAGACTCCATTTATTTCACCTTCACTCATGGCTGGTATAAATGTGAATCAACCCAACCCACTGCCAGCTTGGAGAGCTAGATCACCTTTGAACCTAACACCTCCATTGCATAACCTACCTCAAGCTTTTGAGAAGCTGCTGCCTAAGTTTGATCTCGATGAAAAGATTGTTGTGGATGACCACTTGCAAAGTTTCTATTTAGCAATAGAGGGGTTAAGGGCTGGAGAGTACGAGGATGTGGTTAGTAGATTTTTCCCACATACCCTGAAAGAAGCAGCAACATCCTGGTATTTCGGTTTGCATGCAAACTCTATTCCTGATTGGGACACCTTCGAAAGGATTTTCAGAAGTAAATACGCATCCCAAAAGACACATGCCTCGCTGATGAAAGGTATAGTTTTAAAAAAAAAAGAGAAGGATGAGAAGGTGCATCATTTTACTCAAAGGTTTTCAGCATACCTAAAGAACTTTTCCAAAACTGACAGACCCTCAGACAAAGTCTTAATTGAATATTATACCTCAGCCCTAGGACCTGAGCTAGCAATGTTTGCCAAAATGAAAGCCAAACCTACGTTGGTAGAAACTTATGAAGAAGCAGAAAGGGTAGAGGCTGAAAAGGAAAGTATAGAAGACTATCCCAAGCAACATGAAGAAAAAACTATCGGGAGAAGAACCTTACTGTTATCTAAACCTAAAGAGGAACAATCACATGATTTTGAGGGAATGCTGAAAATGATTCAGAAACTATCTAACCGAATAATAGATCTGGAGAAAGAAAGGGAAGTTCAAAAAACTTACAAATCCTACTACCAAAAAAGGGAGGATAGCAACCAATTGAAGATCCCTCCACCAAATTCAGCATCAGTGAATATAACAAAGGTAGGGGAGGATAATTTCTGCATTTTTCACCAACAACCTCATTCTGAAAAGAAGTGTCCTCAATGGTTAAATTCAGTGACATTGGTTATGAATCAGCTGTTAGACTCTAAATTGACTAGGGACAGTGGTAAAGAGGAAAAGAAAGACAAGAACATAGAGAAACAAGATAATGATACCATGTTTTTATGGGATGGTGTTTCGCTTTTCGACACAGAAGAGAGTACTCTTAAATCTGAATATACACCTACAGCAGCAAAAGACACGGACCTAACAATTAAAGACAATGCAATAATTTCGAAGATTAAAAAATTGCAAAAGAATGTCAAGAGAGAGGCAGATGCTAATGTCGAAGATAAAACACCTGAAGTCACTACTGTCAACCAGGAAACAAAGACAATCAGTGAGCCTGTCAAACTTGTGGAGGAACAGGTAGGTGTTAATGAAGGAAACACTGAAGAAATTAAGGAGCTTAAAAAATATGTACCCACTCAAAATCAACCGGGGGAAGAAGATATAGAACCAAGTTGGGAAGAAAAAGATAAAACCCCGCCTTTTCTTTTGACTCTAGAAATGTTGAATCATAATGTGCATAATTGTTTGGTAGATTCCGGGTCATCGGTAAATGTTATGCCACTTGAAGTTTGCAAAAGGATTAATGGACAGCCAGAGCCCACTGCCTAGGAAGTAGTGCAGCTAGATAGAATGGGTGTCAAGGTAGTGGGAGAAATGAAGAATGTTCTCATACGCTTATCTGCGAATAACAAGATATGTCAATTTATTGACATTATGGTGCCTGACGTACCAGATGGATATGGGCTTATTCTTAACTGAGATTGGTCTGCCAGGTTAAAGGGTTATTTTTCCTCATATTGGTCTCATTTATGGTTACCTCTTAAGGGTACCCTTAATTAGATTAAAATTTTGAGAGAACCTTACATGAAGCATACTGTCACTAAGCTGGGAGAAGGTAATGAATCTACTATTTCTGTCCTAGGGAATTATCTAGCGGAGCTCAAACTAAGATATCATACCACAGGAAAGGCCAGTTCTATGATTGACACTCAGCCTGAGCTCCTTCAACTTCCTCAGGCTGATAAGAATGACTGTAGACTAGTAGACATGGTTTCGATTTCAAAAGTGGTACACTTAGACCATGGATAGGTTTTTGGCCTACACTACAACCTAGCCCTTTAACTCGTTGGATTGAAGAATTTTTAAGGGCAGGCACACATTTTCTTTTCTTTTTTCTTTGTACATAAATAATTTGATGATGTTTTTATTTTGATTTATTGCTTTGATGTTGTTTTTTCT
Source organism: Pseudotsuga menziesii (assembly GCA_001517045.1). Taxonomy (NCBI): domain Eukaryota; kingdom Viridiplantae; phylum Streptophyta; class Pinopsida; order Pinales; family Pinaceae; genus Pseudotsuga; species Pseudotsuga menziesii. The sequence continues at coordinate 791,575 of LPNX010018664.1, read as the reverse complement.
TTTAGTTTAATGCTTTGTTGCTAGTTCTTTTGGTTTTGAATAAAAAGGCAAACTTTTGGTTGCAATGGAAACATCAGGGTTCTTAATTAACTGAAATCTTGAGCAAAAGACTGTGCTTTTAAAACATAGAATGTCTTCTAGTAGCAGTGTTCCTAATTGGCCATGCATTCATTGAAGCCCTACTTAACCCCTGTGAATAACTCAGAATTAAGAGGTCTGGAATACTATTTCGAGGCTCCATCCATTTCACATCTAAAATGTCCAAGGGAGTGACAGCAAAGGACCCACGGAAAGGAAGCAAGGTAAATAGTATATCATATATAAATGATCCCATGCCATGATTTCAGAAAAGCTAAAAGCTATCAAGAGTCAAAACTCCTTAAAGAAACAATACATATCAAAGCAAAGTATCAAAAGCATGAATTTCAAATTGCCAAAAGTTCCTCTCCGTCCGTGAGATGAAAAGTAAATTCTTTGCTCAACCAAAATGACACTATGGATAGAGGAGCCTGAATAAAATTCAGAAAGAAAGGCAGATGGAGGACTCAAAAGAACTAAAGTTCAAATGGCACAAAAGTGCAATTGGCATGGGAATGAGGAACAAATGGATAATGTTGTTTACCATATGTTACAATCCTGTGGCGTCCAAGTTGGAAACTACCTAAGGATGGGTAACATGAATCTCACTTATCAGGCCTCAAAAGAGTTATTCAGACTTGCAAATATTTCTGATGTTACCATTTCCCAAATGAATGAACTACTTTTCAATGATTTAAATGTATGGGTTGGCCAGATTAGGAATACAAACATCTAGAAGATTTCAATTTTGAGCTAGACAGTCTTTTACTGGGGAGGAGTTAAGTCAGAAATCTGGGGTTCACTAGGTAGTCACCAATTGTTGCAGCTGCAACATTTTCCCAAAATTCAAAAAAATTTGGGACCCTCCTTTTGCTTAGATTGGTTTGATTTTCTCCTTTGATTTGATTTAATGACTTTTCAGAAAGACTATTTCTAATGCCTGAAATGATCCACTTTTGTTTTTTCCTTTGAGTGCATTTTTCAAGTGTTTGAATCGGAAGATTCTTTGCTTGCACTCCCGCCGTTGCGGAGAAATAATAAGCTCCGGCCTCGATATTTGTCTCCGACGCATTTGTCTCAATCGGCTAACTTTTGGTTTTCACATCGGAACATTTTATTACTACTTTCTCCGTAGTTGTGGATGGAAAACTACGAAGCCCCCCAATTATTGTATTGACCTTTCAAGCTCCGCTTTGTTGTTTCATCGATCTTTAAGTCTTGGGTTTCCGCCGTTGCGGCTGCCAAAAACACTATCCTTCCGGTCATTTGGTTGATTTCTCCTCCGATGTAGACCTTGCCTATTGCGGACTGTTTTTCCTTCACGATTCCGCCGTTGCGGCTCCTTGACGAACTAATCGTCCGATCCGTAGTTCTCCGCCCGCCGAGGTGAGTTCATGTTTTCGCCTGATGCTTAGTATTTTCCCGCCTTTCTTGTGTGCTTCCACTTTGTTTTTGTATGGAGGTTACTATGTCATTTTTGGTGTTTTCTTCAGAGGATGTCGAATGGGTCCAGATGCGGCCTGGTTTGAGATAGGGAGCCTGTTTTATCGGGCTTTTGTTTTTAGTGGATTTAGCGGATTCCAGGCCCAGCTGTCAGGATTTTCTTTGCATTATCATCTTTTATTTTCATGCATGAACATTATTTTGAATTCATTTTACAGAATGTACGTATTGATACAGTTCGTGTTACTTTAGTAAACCCTACATGGTCTAAAATCTGTTATTTTCATGACAGGACGATTATTGCGAGTAAGACGTGTTTAAAATACAAAGTAGAAGGGAGGCAGCAAGGAAGGAAGTGGTTGAGGAACAAAGAAGCAGAAGCAGAGAAAAGAAGAAGAAAGTCAGGTTTAAGCTCTACAGGATCCAGCAAGGGACCAACGGATTACTGAGCATAATCAATAGAAGCAGAGGCCTGAGCTTGGGAAAGTTCGACAGTTACCAAGCTGGTCCCTTTTCATTAAAAAAAAAAAATTAAACCTGAAATGTAACGTTTGCGTGAATCATGAGCACTCACAAAAGGACAAAATTGTGAAATTAAAACGGTTGGGGAAGCCCAAAGGTCACCGAGGGGAAGCCCAAGAGGTTTACTTGTTTTATTTTAAATATTGGAAAGTTATAATTGACAGGGGCTTTTTCCCAGGGAGACAAGTAATGAGAGACTGTAAGAAGAACTACTTTTTTTTGCAATAAAGAATTATTGTTTTCCTGTCGGAGAAATATTGGTGGGACGTTAAAATGATATTCTATGGATTGGTGAAAGATGAACTATTTCATTTTTTCATCTTTTTGTCTATTAACTGTGAGATTGTTCTAACTCTTAGAGCATATGTTCTTGTTGAATGATTTCTGGTTCATTATGTGAAATTACCACCATGAGTAATGAATGTTGTTCATAAACAATTAGCTATCTGATTGTCTAAATATCTTAATCATTCATGTGTTGTGGGAAGAATATCAGTTGTCATGTCCCCATCCCTTAAACCGGCGAAGAGGATGCTACCAACACACCAAAAATAGGCAACAGCCCCATGAATCATGAACAAGGATTAAATGCTGATATTAAATTGCTTAAACATATATAGCAGGATGCATAGATTCTTCAATCATACATTCAAATGCATACTAAGATGCATTCCATCATACAAGCAAATGCATAATCCAACATACAAGGATGCATAAAACATCAACATACAGTGGAAGCAAACACACATACAATTCCAGCATTCAACATGTTCATTAAAATTCATTTAACATCAATATAATTGCAGAGATGAAGTAACCACAACACTTATATTTCAATGAAGAACTCGCCCACAACCAGCTACGTCGCTACAACGTTCCACCCAACCATAGGCCAGCGTGCTCATCAATCTCTCAGCACACTACCACCCCCGAGCTGGGCATGATTCCTCCAAGGATAGGGGTCAAGGAAGGCTTACACATAGCCGAGGGATACAATCAGTCAAACCAACACAGCTGGGTTTACCAGGCCATCAACCGATCGGCCAAGCCAACACAGTTCAAGGAACAACCACTGCATACCAGCAGCAAATGAATTCATTCACAGCTCTGTGATGAAGGCATAACCAACAGGGTGGCAACCCCAAACCAAAATGAGACACAACTCAAGCCCACAGGGCAAATCAGAGTTTTTCTTGGCCCTAACGTGGCCAAAACAACTCAACAGCAACCCAAAGCAGGGTGCACCAACAACCACAACCCCACCATGGCTTATAGCAATGCTCCACAGTCCACAATGGATGATGACAACACTCCCCATAGCCATGGGAAACTCAATGCAGACCACAATAGACAGCCCCCCCCAAGCATAACAACAATTACCACTCCCAGCATGGGAAAACAACAATCCCAAAAACATATCCGCATACATTACCAGCAACTTGGGGAAAACCACAGCCCCGGTTACACAGTCGAAGTCACTGGAGAAAGGCTTACACAGACCGCGCTGGGGAGAAATTACAGTCTCCTGATCCATGCGTGAGCAACAACAATGTAGACCCCACGAATCATCCTGTGAGGAAAAGATACATCCGAACCATCCGTAGGTCCGCAGAGGAAAACCACGTGGGTAAAACCAGGAAATCCCTGCACGCGAGAATGAGCAAGAATTCTCCTCCCGCGTGAAGGTGAACAGCCCACAGAGAGGACGTGAATTGGAGGTGCGTGAGAAAGACTGCACTCCCTGCGTGAGAGGGAACTTCCACAGATCACAACCATGAAACTGATGACCAGGCCAACTGCCTGCGCGAGAGCGAACAACTTTCCCGGTGTGAGGGTGAACCGACCACTGCTCTCCGTGAGCCTCCACAGACGCGGTCGTGAAGGTGAACTGACAGGGATGGAGTGGAGTGTATGGAAGGTCATGGGTGGAGTGGGCGTGTGGGAAAAGGACTGACAGTCCTGCCACCCCACTCCCAAAGACAATAACTGCCCCAACCACCAGCAGCCATTCTCCATCAAGACATCAAAATGGTTGGGTGAGACAAGGGAAGGTGGCAAACAAGACAAGGTGGCAACACATGGGTTTTTCCCCCATAAACCAAGGTTTGACATCCCCCACCCCTTATCCTTTGGAACCATGCCCTTTTCATTTTAACGTTGCATCGCGGTAGCTGGTTGTGGGTTATTTTTAATTGATGTGCGTATTTACATGATGCCAACCATAGTGTGTCGGATGGCACGATATACCATCGGCAACTATCCCCATTGCCGAAACATACACAACCAAATCGATGGTGGGGCCTTTGCCTTTAGCTCCTCACCATGATTAATTACAATATACACATCACGAAAACGGGGTCAAAACTGGGGTGTTACATTCCCCTCCCCCTTGGAATAACACCGTCCTCAGTGTTCCAATACATAGGAATACATATACAATACATATACAATTGCACATCAAAATTTCAAAATTTTGTAGATCTGTCCCACATTCAATTATTCACTTTGAACGTTCAGGACCAATCCCCTCGGCTTCCACGGACCTCTCCTGCTGGTTCTCAACTCTCAGCTTATCCCGAAGTCTAGGAACTTTGCAACTATTGCCCTCATCATGTTCCCTCCTTCCTTTCCATTGCCGATTGCTCCCAGAAGGCTTTTCACCTCCCTTTGCAAACCAATAGAGTCTTGCAAAATCTGGTGGTTCATTTCATTCTACCTTTTCTGTATCTTGAGCATCTCCCCAAGATTTTCTTGGGTCTTGGCAATCATTTGAAGGAGACTTCCAGCCAAGTCCAACAAATTTTGATCTGCTGCCATGATCAATGTGCACCACCTGGTTTCACTTTTCTCACCTATGAAATGCACCATTGAAATTCTATCAGACCAAGCATAATATAGGCATCAAAATCAGTTAGTTAATTACCCAATTGGCATGACAGTCCAAGTCTCATCAATGAGGCTTTCATATTTTTCATGCCTTCCCAATAGGCACATGAGCTCATTCATGTCCATTCTTGGGTAGGGAATTAACCATTCCAGCATTCATAATTTACTTTAAGCAAATACACACATTTCATTCTCAATCATACATGCATTCAACAATCTTTTGTTTTCACAATGCATAAACAGATATATATATATATATATATATATATAATCAAAAGGCAAGAGAGAGCAGTAAGAGTCTTTCCCCTCTTTATTTTTGTTCCATCCTGGAACCCACACCATCACTATGGCTTTTCATGCTCTCAGCCTCTATCACTTCACTGTGAATGCTGGACCAATCCTTCTTGGTCATGACACTTAGTGTCTTTGGTCTATTCCAGACCTCTAAACCATGGAGTCTCTCCACATGGTTTTCCTCGGCTGCTAATAACCTCACGGTCTCACTATCACCTTTTTCATTGCCGCTCATTCCGAGCTTTCTAGGACAGTCACATGTCCACATGCACCTCTAGGATGCTCTCATAGTCTTCGCTCCCAGCGATGCCTATATCCAAACATTGAATAAATTCACATGTTTAGTTTATTCTCATTGATTTTACCTCTAGAACAAGAGCTTAAAACATCATAACCAAATCATATACACATGTATATTCATAAACAAGATAATCCAATACTTATCTGTATTGTGCATTTCCTCGTTGGTCCACAGGATCCTGCTGCGCTTTGCAAGCCTTGGGATCGCCTATGGACTTGGATGTTAGGTCAGCACGCAGGCTGCTTCACAACATCCTTATATATATATATATATATATCAGGCACAATCAAGCCAACCTTCAGTTGGGTTTATCAGACCGTCCAGCCAAGCCAATATACAATTGGGTTTATCAGGCTGCTGCCAATCGAGCCAATACACTGTTGGGTTTATCAGGCTACTCAGCCAAGCCAACACTATAACATTTCCACAATTTTCACAACATCAAATAATTACATAGTCAATCCAACCTTCAGTTGGGTTTAACAAACCGTCAACAATTCTCCATTTCCAGGTCTAGGATCTACTATGGATCCTCAGTCCTATAACAGCCCAACATACACTTATATCAACTATACACTTATATCAACAACACACTTATATCAACAACACACTTATATCAACAACAAATGACCCTTTCCAGGTCCAGGATCTGCTATGGATCCCTAGTGTGCAACACCAGGCTGCATCTGTTTAGCCTGTCAACACAAGCAATACAAGCAATACAAGCAAACTCATTAGTGTTATTGCTTTAAAAATCATAATCATATTCCTCATCATTCACTATCAAGTATTGAGACACCAGGAGTGCGTCCACTCCCTATAGTGTAATCAATATTGAAAACCCTTTCATGACTCAACATCGGGAAAGTGTGCACCCATTCCCGGTGTGTGCCATGCAGGCCCTATGCATACTCAAGCAATCGGTCATAATGGCTATTAAATCAAAACATGTTCTGCATATGGAATTTAATAATTAAACATGCATATTCTTAGCAAGGGTCACAGAACACTTATCCATTTGTCGTCGCAGTATGTCTCTGTTAAGGAGGAATGGAGGCTCCTTCCCTGAGTTAACAGTCCCTCAGTTTGCCATCCCAACTCCTTTTTACATTTCATATTCACACATGTCTTACCAACATACTTTATACCATCTCACGCATGTTACTACCGAACATGCAGTGCAGATGAGACATTTCCAAAATGTCCAATGGCGTTTCACCCGAAACCCATTTCCAAGGGAAAACCTTCCCATGAAGTTTGGCTCTTGCAGGTCATCACACATGATCTTCCTGCGGTGTGTATCCCTGACACATTCATCAAATAGCCAAATAGTCAATCATTACCTGATAATACAATCCAATTGATCGTTCCATAACCAAGCAATGACATTGGTAATCAAATTCAATAAGAATTTGCAATTCTGTCTACTACAGAAATTGACTTGTTTAATTGTGGGTTTCTTGTAAGCAGCACTACTATGCCCATTGTAATTTTATGCTTACTATCATAACATGAATACCCACTTACCATGCGTCCCTCCTTACACAATCTTATACAAGCCAACAATGATTAGTAGTCGTCAGCAATTCCTTAAATTCGAAATTCACAATTCAAATTTAACAACCAACTAATTTCACAACCATGAGACTCTTCTCATAAAGTTTGGCTCTTTTACATGGTAGATTCTGGCATTGGTCAGGGTCTTACCTCTCACTGCCATGCTTGAAATAATCTACCTGAAACCTGAGCTTCAATCAACCAAACACAATCTTATGCAAGCCAACAGTGGCTAGTGGTTGTCAGCAATTTCTCAAATTTGAAATTCACAATTCAAATTTAATAAGCTTTTTCACATGGTATATTCTGGCATTGGGCAGGGTCTTACCTCACACTGCCATGCCCGAAATAATCTACCTAAAACATAAGCTTCAATCAACCAAACACTTGGTAAGTCTGGATGCATATAACCTTTTCATTGCTACAACCATCACTGAAGCATTTTCAGAATTTATAGAATTCAAATACTTCCAGCTATTAGTCACATCAATATTCTCAAGCTCATTTACTTTATGCAATCATTATCATATTAACATTGCAAGGTGTAGTCATATCATTCATGCAATTAAATTAAATGTTTAGATACTCCTTACTTCACAGGCGTATCACTTATACCACCTTGCTCTTCCACAGAGAATTTCTGGTGGCCAATTGATCATGACTATCCTACATTCATAACAACCTTTGAAACAGTTCCAGAATTATCATCAATTCATCATTTCAGTCATTAGTCATTCATAATATCACACACATTCATCTCGATGCATTCAACATACCATGCATGGCCTAACCATGTCCACTTCATATAGGATGCATTACTATAATCAATATCATCAACATATTTAGGCATGACACCTTTCTACATTCCAGTATTCACATGGTATGAGGTCTCTTACCTTTACCAATCCATGGAATTTGTCATAAGCAAATTCTTACATGCATGGGTCTTACTTACACCCTTGATATGACCAATTTGGTTGGTCCTTTGCAGGACTTTGCAGAATTTGCTCACCAACTTTTGTTATGGACTTGTTGCCTCATCCCTTTCTCCATAGGGTTTCTAATCACCATTGTTAGCATCAGCAACACATTCATCCGGGTCCATGTCATCGTTGGTTTTTCCACTAATGCCAACATCAAGGTAATAACTATCATTAGTGGCCTATTATAGATATATAATCTTTAATATCCTATGTATACAACACATATCCTCATGCATTTCATGCATAAAACTTAGGAAATGTAACATAGTTAGCAAGACAGGGTTTTAAGGAAAACTTCCCTTTTTCAAATCCCTCATCCTTGCATGGAATTCCTCTTCCACGCAACAGTTGGTTGACTGCATAGTCCTGGCTACCCCTGGGCATGCAACTATCCAGATTTGTCCATTTGACAGCAGCGGCCATCATTATCACTTTCCTGCTTCATGCTCAGATTCTGGTCACTTATCCTTGTTCCCCACTGGATAAGCTTTCCAATGCCTATCCACATACTTCATTCTGACCTCGGATGTGAAAACCACACCACTTCTAAGAATGAAGACTTTCACCAAATCTTTGCATTTTTACACACAACTGTATTCGAGTTGGGAATGCTAACTTCATCCACCTATAGGAGCAAGTTTAGGAAGATTCAGGAAAATCTTTCTATCGGGCGAAGTCAGTGCATACAACGAGGAGCACTCATTAACTTGCGGGTCTCATTTTCGATGCACCATTCAATTTTTTTTTTTTTGAATTCTAGGTTTGATTAATTTGCCCAAAACATAGAATTTTCTTTTCACAGGAATGACTGTCTCAGGGGACGACGGGGGTCAAGGGGGCTTGCCCCCTTGTGGCTTTGCCCTCGTTTTTTTTTTTTGTAAATCTTTGGTTTTCGCGCAATCTGGCGCATAAGTTCGCTGCCTCTTTTTCTTCTTCTCAACCCTGAAAATACACTGAAAAACAACTCAAAATATGCTGGAAAGAAATTCCATGGAAAACCCCTGAGAAATCCCCTTTGAAAACTCAATTTTTCCTTTCTTAAATCGGGCCTTATTCCAATTCTCCATCCGCAGAATTGGCTCGCAGACCACTAATCCTTCCGCCATTTTGGGCCTCAAACGGCTAACTTCTTCCACAGTTTCGGCTCCCGCTTCCACTATTTCTTCTGCAACAGCGGCTCTTGGAACCACTAATCGTTCCGATGTTTCGGCGGTCTCTCTCGTCAGAAGACTTAACACTTTGGCTTCCGCAACGGCGGAACATGAAATGCTTTCGCTTCCGCAACGACGGAACATGAAACGCTATCTTCTGATCGCGGCGTCGACAGTCGTAGGTATTCCTTATCGGAAGACTTAGTGCTTTGCCTTCCACAATGGCGGCTCACGAAACACTTTCTCTTCCGATTGGCCGCTCTTTTCTTAAAGAAATTTTAACCTCCGGCGTCGACAGTATTTGCACTTCGGAAAGCTTAGCGCTTTCGCTTCCGCAACGGCGGAACGTGAAACGCTTTCAACCAAGACTTTCTTCTTCCAATGGCCGGCGACTTTCCATACTTAGAAAATTTTTGAACTTAGTTTTCTTACGGCGTCGGCAGTCGAAAAACTTACCCATCGACCGACTAGCCGTTTCTCCATCCGCAACGGCAGAACGCAGAATCCCTTTCTTCTTCCGGCGGCAGTTTTTCTTATCGAAAGACTTAGTGCTTCTGGGTGCCACAACGACAGGCGCATGAGCACTTTTTCCTCCAGTAGTCAACAGTTTCGAGCCTTAAACCTTCTTTGACGGCGTCGGCGATCGGAGGACTTTTCCGTCGGGCGTCTAGTCGCTTCTTCATCCGCAACGACAGATGCTTGATCCACTAATTCCCTCCAACGGACGCTTAGAAAATTCCCGCAATTTTCCTTCTCTACTGCTCCAACCGGCACGCCTTCGTCTAACTCTTCCGTCACGGTGGAAGTCCGTTCCACTAACTCTTCCGCCACAGCGGAAGTCAATTCCGCTAAGTCTCCCGACTGTCCAATACTTAACCAATTTTCTTTGTGGAACTTCCTGCCTATCGGTAAACGGAACACTACCGCGTTGGCGATCGGAGGACTTTCCCGTCGGGTGCGCTTCTGCTAGATCTTCCGCCATAGCGGAATTCAAACCCACTAACACTTCCGCCACAGCGGAAGTCAATTCCGCTAATCCTTCCGCCACAGCGGAAGTCTTTTCCACTTAGTGCTCCAATGAACCACTGTTCAAACAATTAGAATTTTTTTTTGAATTTTTCCATTCATCCACTGTCATTAAAGCTGCTATTCTGCTGATTTTTTTTTTAATTTTTCCATTCATCCACTGTCATCAAAGCTGTTGTTCTGCTGAACATAGAAGGTAATTCCACCTTCTGTCACTGCATCTTCTTGGCCTATAGAGGCCCATTGTTGCAACCTTGAGCTCTGATACCATACTGTAATTTCTCTTTATAATGCATGCACAATATACATTACTCATAAATAAGTTACAATTTGGCTCCCCGAGGATAGATAGATAGATAGTTAGTTTTACTTTATTGTTGCATATGTGATTTAGATGCTTGTGAGTTCTAAGATGAGAGGTAAGAACCTGCGCATCATGTTGTGACTACTCCTTGCATCCTTTATCACCCTGTATGGCTAATTAGGCATGTGCATATCATACTTTAAGTCAAAAAATTCAAAAATATATACGGTGGACCGGGCCACAACTGGTAAACCCTTTAATTTTTGTTACTTGACCTATGGTAGCCGGACCGCAAACCGGATGGATTCCCTATACCAAACAGTCATGGGCTAGTTGGGAACGTTGACTGGGGAGAATCCCTTGCTGTTGTTGCCTGCGAATTTCTAGGCCTCAACAGGCTGATAGGGTCACACCGAAGAATTCCTTAGGTGTGTCACCATATACCCTTGTTTATGGAAAAGAAGCTATCCTTCCTCCTAACATTATGCTACCATCTTCCATAATAGCCCAAGAGTCTAGAGGCACAGATAACGAAATCCTGCAAATTAGAATCTATAATCTTTTGAAGGCGGAAGATTCTAGATCCAGGGCCAAAGAACGTTTTAAGCATCAACAGGAAGTAGTGAAACGGTGGTTTGATAAACATAAAGCTGGAAAAAAGGAATTTGAAGTGGGAGACATGGTTCTTAAGTGGGATCACCCACATGATGAAAAGGGGAAACACACAAAGTTTCAACAGTTATGGGTAGGCCCTTTTCAGATTGCAGCAAAACTTGGCCCGTCAACCTACAAATTGCAAGATTTACAGGGGTGGGAAGAGAACTTACCAGTTAATGGTTTAGTTCTCAAACCTTATTTTTCCTTAGTTTTGTTTTTGTTTTGTACATAAATAAACTCATTTAGTTGTTTATTTTTTATTTACCTTATTTCTGTTGTTTTTTAGATTTTGATGGATTTAAATAAAAGAAGAAAACTTTTGGTTGCATGGAGAGCATCATAATTCTGGATTAACTAAAATCCTTGATAGTCAAGACTATGAACTTTTGTTTTATCTGAAAGAATTTCTTCTAGTTTAGCAGTTTTCCTAAATGGCTATGAACACATTGAAGTCCTACTTAATCCTTGTAAAATAACTCGGGATCAAAAGGTCTGGAATACTATTTCAAGGCTCCATCCATCTCACATTTAAAAAACGTCTTAGGGGGTGACAGTAAAAGACCCATGGAAAGGAAGCAAGGTAAACAATATATTATATAAATAATCCCATGCCAAGAATTGAAAGCCAAAAGGAAAATAAGAGTCAAGAATTTCCTGAGAAAGCAATATGTATCAAAACAAGGTACTAAATCATATGAGTACAAAATTGCCAAAGTTCTTCTCCGTCCGTGAGCTGAAAATTAAATACATCTCTCACACAAAAGGACACTATGGATAGAGGAGCCTGAATAAGAATTCAGAAAGAAAGGCATGCAGGAGGACTCAAAAAGGACAAAAAGGTCCAAAAGCACAAAAGGTGCAAAATGGCATGGGAATGAGGAACAAATGAATATTTCTGTTTACCATATGTTACAATCCTGTAGTGTCCAAGCTGGAAACTATCCGAAGATAGAGCTAAAAAATGAAATTCATATTCCTGGCCTCAAAAGAATTATCTGGACTTTTAAATCTTGGTTCCCATATCAATTATTAAAGTACATACATTTGTCATTTGGGAAATCCAAACATCTAGAGGAATTCAGCATGCTAATATTTATTGTCAAAACAGTCTGTTGCTCAAAGAAGAAGTTTTCCAGAGATCTGGGTTCACCAGATAGTCGCCAATTGTTGCAGCTACAACTTTCTTCCCAAATTTTTAAAATTTTGGACCCTCCTTGTTTATTTTATCTTTCCTGGTTTTATTGGTTTCCTGAACTCTGTTTTTCCTTTTCTACAATTTTGGATTTTCCTGAGTTTGAATTGAGTTCAATTGTTAACCACTTTCGAAGAATGAATGATTATTTTTTTGTCTACAAATGCTTTTGACTGTGAAATTTGAATTTTTTTACTTATGGATTGATTTCATTTCTTGTCATCGGAGGTCGTTTGAACAATGAATCGGGGCAGTAGTTCTTTACGTGGCCACCGTTGCGAAAGGTAAATTACGAATGTCCCGATGGACAGTCATGTTTTTCACCGATGGTTTTTATCTCCTTTGTTTATTTTTTCCAAACTTTTGACTCTCGACGTTTTCTGTTTTCTCACGATCGGAGCATTAGTCCTTTGCGTTGCCACCATTTTGGATTGTAGATTGCAAGCACCTCGACGGAAGCCCATATCTTTTCCGATTCCGTGAGTTTTTGTTTTTAAAATGATTTGTTTTCTTTTCGCTATTCGAAACTGTTTTTGACATTTGATCAGAGGACTAGCCCTTTGCTTTTCCTATGCATGATCTTTAGTTGTTCCGATCGCCGATGGTTTCATGATTTGCAGGGTCCGTAGTCAGTTTGGAATCCACCATTGTGGCGATCATTCGCACTATCTTTCCGATTTTTAGTTGATTTATTTACCGATGCATTTCTAGCTAGTTCCTTGTTCTTTCGATCGTTGATGATGTCCTTTTGTCGTGGAAGTCATAGTCCTTATGTCTTCCGCTGTTACGGCTCCTTAGTGCACTAACCATCCGACTCCTTAGTATTTTTCCCGCCTTTCTCGTGTGCTTTTACCCTATTTTTCGATGGCAGTTACTTTTGTCAGCTCTCATGCTTTCATCGGAGGATGTCGAATTGGTCCAGAGGCGGCCTGGATTGAGTAAAGAGTTTGTTTTTTGGGATTGCGATTTTAGTTTGGACAATGGATTTAGTGGAGTTAAAGATACGAAAGGGCGGGATTTTCATTGCATTATCATTTTTTCTCTTCATGCATTAATATTTTTGATAGTTCACTTTACAAGATGTATGTTTTAATACAGTTTGCATTACTGTTTAAAATGCTAAGTGATCTAAGAATTGGTTATTCATGACAGGGAAATTGCTGCTGTAGAGAAGATATGTCTAGAAGACAAAGCAGAAGAAAGGAGGCAGCAAGGAAGGAAGAGAAAGAAAATGAAGAAGCAGAGATGAAGAAAGAGGAGAAGAAAGTAAGGGTCTAAGATCTCAAACAGATCGATATCAGCAGAGGCCCAGGCTTGGGAAAAGTTAATCAGTTACCAAGCTGGTCCCTTTTTATAAAGTTCTCTTAAAATCTTAATCTAAAATGTAACGTATTGTATAAATCATGAGCACTCACTAAAAGACAAAATCATGGGACTGAATGGTTTAGGGGAGCCCAAAGGTCACCGAGGGGCAGCCCAAGAGTTTTGCTTGTAGTATAAGTATAGGAGAGTTAGATAGAGTCAAAGACTTGTTCCTAGATAGATTTGTGAGAGTATGTTGTAAGAAGAACTATTTCCTTTTGTAATAAAGAAATTACAAGTTTATTATTGGGGAAAGCTTTGTGGAAGGTTTCAAATGTTGTGCTATGGATTTGTTGAATGTGAACTATTTCATTTTCAGTTGTTATCCATTAACTGTGAGATCGTTCTAACTCTTTGAACCTATGTTCTTGTTATGAATGCGCTCTAGTTTATTCTATGAAATTTCCACTGTGAGTAATGAAGGCTGTTCATAAACAATTAGCTATCTGGTTGTTCATATATGTATACATGTTCATGTGTTTTGAAATAAGTAACAGTTATCTGTGATTTTTCTCAATGCATGCGCAAAATACATTACTCAATGATAATCTTTCTCCCTAGGGATAGGTTAGATAGTTAGTTTTAGTTTTTCTTGTTGTGTGTGATTTAGATGCGAGAGAGTTAAGACGAGAGGTAAGAACCTACACATCACATTGTGACTGCTCCTCGTATTCTCTATCAATCTGCATTTTTAGATAGGCACTTGCATATCATACTTAAATTCAAAAAACTAAAAATACACACGGTGGACCGGGCCACAACCGGTAAAACCCTTTATTTTTGTTACTTGACCTATGGTAGCCGGACCGTAAACCGGACGGATTCCCCATACCAAACAGTAACGGAATAGTTGGGAACGTTTACTGAGAAGAATCCCTAACTGGTGTTACCTACGATTTTCCACGCCTCAACAAGTCCTTTACCACCTTCATGTGTACCTTGAGATATATTACTTATCCTAAGTACTTAGTTATTTGTTAGGGTTGATTGTTATTTGGTGGTTATGAACATTATACTATTTATTGCATGCCATTATATGAATATGGTTGGATGTCTTTGGGCATTTGTTTGCCACTTTCATTCTTAGTCTCCTTTCTTGATTCTTCTTTATCTTTCTGCATTAATATCTAAATTCACCAATGCACATGTTATAAGGTGAAATGCTTTTAGTTAAAAAAAATAAAAACGTAAAAGAACAATTTTAAAAATGTAGATGGAGATTCTTACATAACCTATAGACATATGCATTGAAAGCCACATGCATCACACTAGGGCTATCATTTTTTTCAAAACTAATTCTTGTTGTTGTGCCAAATAGATTCACTCATATCAATTCATAACCCCTACCATGTGCACCAAGGTAGGTTAAAATATATTATTAAAATCTACCGGAAGTGAACTCTATACCTATACAAGACCTCGTGCATTTAGATATAGGGTGCACCACGTAGGGTAATAAAAGAAAAATCAACTCATTTTTTAATTTAAACTTTGATACAAGAATTAGTGTTCCTTGTCTTCCTACAAGCATGCTACATCATTTCTTACTATTGAATCGTTGGATTTTTCCATTCCTTCTCTTCCATGGTGTATTTTTGTTTTGATATTTTGCAAACTGTACCAAATTTACATTTTTAGTTATGAAAAAACCATGCCTTCTCAATGGACAAGAGACTATATAAATTCATTGTTCTCCCTTAATTTTCATTTTCATATGTATACAATTTAAAAATAACCTTTCATTTCTTTTCATTTCTTTTCATTTTTTTTAAACAAAATTGTCGATGCATACATGATTTTTGGACCACTTTGACTATTGATACATAAATAAGCCACACAAGTCGATGGCACTCCTCGGAATTCTATGTGCACTAAGCAGTTGTATATGAAAACAAGAATGTATAGACATGCTAAGTGTGGTGCTTCGAATAAGATAAGGCATGCCACATATATTTCTTAACTAATAAAGCAATGTTGGTGTGCATATCAATAAATTAATAAACCAAACTGGTTATGACTATCTTTTGTAGAGCACCATAGTAATTGGTGCAGTAAAATATTTGTGGTGCAACAAATATGATACATCAAAATACACAAGGTGTGTTGGTTTTTCCATCTTATGAAGTAAAGATAATATTTTTAAAACTTATTGGACTAGTCAATGTGTGAATTATTTAGTAAGAGAAAGATTATCTATGTGTCATAACAAATTTGGTGCATCATATTGTTTTATCGAAGTATAAAACAATATGTAAAATAAGTTCAGAGCACTAGTTATTGAAGAAAGTAAGGAAACGCTGGAGGTTTTGAATCAAGAGTTTATTGTCTCAAGGCTTTTACATGTGTTTTTTTACCTTAGTTTTCATTATATGCTGAGTGATTCCTTCTTTCTAGAGTGAGTGGGGACTATCCATCATAGTCCTTTTTATTCTTGGTTGGAATAATTTCATGGAAGAAAAGTTGCCAGTGACCTGGGCAAGGAAGAACCAATCTGGTGATGGAGACACCTCGCTGAGAATTTAGGTAAAATTTCAAGTTTCAGTTTTCCTCTTGAAAGTGATGTAAGATCACTCCCCCTCCCCAAAAATCATCTTGTTCATGATATCATTTATTATTGCATTGAATATTGTGGGTGGAATTGATATTGATATTTAGTGCTCAATTTACTTATTTCAATTATTGAATCTAGTCTCTCCTATTTTCATCAATTTATGGTATCAAAGAGTATTTGACGAAGATATTTTGTTGTTAGTGTGTAGGTATCTTGGAGTTTCAAGATTGGTCCAAGGATAGCTCTCAAGTCCATTCAGTTGCAACGAAATTCAAGCGTGGAATACATGTAATTACACCCATACTTTCCTATATGATTCATACTGATTAAGTAGGAAATTATAGGTTGATATTCCCTTCAATATGTTGTTAATTTAAGCCTTATTTATGAGGTGAGAAAATGATGTAATAGAACTAGCGACTCCCTCGGGGAGTTAAATATTTAAAAAGATTTCTCATAGGGTTTGATTTGCCCTCTAGTTTTTCAAAAAAATATTTGATTGAATAGTCATTTCTTGCATCTTCACTAAGTCAAAATTAACTTGTGTCAAAGAATCTTTCATTTTTGTTTGATTTTCTTTTCCCAAGTCTTGTTATACGTTGTTTCTTTTGACAGTATAAACGTACATGCATTCTTTATAGTCTTATTAGGAATGTACATACACACTCTTTTTATTTAATAGTCATGTACATAATAGACTAACCTATTTAATACGCACATACCCCTCAAAGAAAAAAAAATTACAATGTTTCACCCTTTGGGAGACTAAATTTTTGGTTTCCTGGCATATTCAGGAGGTTGTATTGGAGTTTTTATGAGTCTTGATATTTGATAAAACATTGCAAGAGTGATTTTCTTGGTTTTGGAGCCTTCATTATTATTGCAAAAGACTTGCATCCTCTTTCCATTCTTCATAAGTTCTTTGTAAAAAAAAAGTCTGGAGTAGATATTGCCATAAACTGGGCCAAATGGTTAGTGTTTTGCATCCATTAAACGATTTTCAAGTTGAAATTTTTTTTGGATACTTTTCATGAAAAAAGACTTTGATTTGTGATTGATTGATTTATTGGAATTGTGTGCAAATGGAGTGGGTGCATGATTGTTTTTTTCATCTCGTTGCTTCATTCAATACGTGAAGTAGATACCAAGAAACTTGTTTCGGAGTTTAAAAAATACTTTTCTTCTTAAATAATTGATGCATAGTTGATGAAAAGAGAAAGTTTAGGTCATTTATGTTGCGTATCATAGTGATCAAGTGATCAAAATGAATTTTGCATGGGTGATATTGGTTTGTTTTGCATTTCTTAAAAAAGGAAAAGTTGGATTGAATACATTTGAATTTGAACAAAATAGTATTGATTGAAATTCATGAGAGTTTTGATTGCTCAAAAATCGATAACATTTGCAAGTGATTCGAATATATTTATTAGAATTAGAAGTGTTTGATTCCTTGTCATTATTAGTTCCTGAATATTTTAGATTCTTTAAAAGCAGTGGCATAATAAAAAACAAGGATTTTTATTTTTATTTTTAGAAACCAATTAATAGCCTAGGTTCTAGGGCCTTGGTGTTAGGATTGGAGAGTTAACTTTTTCAAGGCCACACAAAACGAAATTAGGAACAAATAAAAAGTGAAAAATACATTAGTAATTCTAAGTACTTGCTGGGAAAGCACCTCTAACACGGCATCAAGCTATAGGTTAAGATATTTCAAGAGGTTAGATTGTCCCCTATCACTTGCATTAGTGCGGTTATGCAAGTTTGGGAATTCTTCAATTGTGGTAGGTCCTTAGGATGGCACCACTACTATACTAATAATTTTGGGTTTTGAACTCAATCATTCGTTACTTTCCTATTCACAAAAACTCTTTCTAATGATTGTTCCGCTCGAATATCTAGAGTGAAGTGGTATCCATAGTTTCTCTTCCTAGGTTCCACCCAAGTGATTGCAAAAGGAAACATCTTGTGATACCTGAGGTAGATGTAGAATATACGTCTCATATCATTGGGAATGTATTTGCCGAAGGCAAGTACTAATTGCACCCATGGAAATTATTGCGTGAGGATTAGCATAATTGTCTCATTTTAACCTTCATTGGTTGGAATTGGGCCCTAGTCATCCCAGGTTAATCTCTGGAAGGACCTTGTGCATCTCTTCACTGATTATTACCACTTCTTAATCACTATGGGCTTATTTTTGGAAGGGTTAGAATTGTTATGTTAAATCCTTAAGGAATTTTTTAGTGAGTGCGAGTATTTGTTTTTCAAGTAATAAAAACCTTTCCTTTTTGTCCTTATAAATCAAAGTGTTTTACCAACATCTTCATATGTCCAAAAGGATTCAAAAAATTTCACCTAAAAAGGGATAGTTACCATCAAAGAGGAGGATATTGGATCATAGTGATCCACCCCCACAAGGGGTAGAGGAAGAGAATAGAGAAGTTGAGATTAACCCCACAAAAGAGGAAACATGTTTAAGATATAGTGAGTCTAACAGGTTATATGAGGAGGGATACCTTAGTGTTCATGTGGACATTCATTTCAATATATCGCCAAGGAATACAGCTCCTCCCCCTTAAGACAAATTAGGTCCCATTGAAATTCAATACTTTTTAGACCCAACGGGACTATTTAATCCACCTCAAAGTCCAAAATTTGTAATAAACCATGATTTTGATATACTTACATTTAGAATATTTAATAATCCACTATTTGGATTGGTTGATATGGGAAACATGGGGGAATATACATATTTATAGGGGAACTACACCCAAAATCATTGATAATCATTTTGGATAAATGAACCTGAATGTGTCATCCGCAATAGAATCGACATGGTTACCACCATCATCTTGAGTGTCTATTGGAGGGGCAATCCCATTGGTTGTTGCTACATATAGTGGATCTGGAAACTCAACATATTTTCAACAAGGCGTCAATCCCTTTTCTTTTGGGATTGTATTTCATTGTTTTCAAACTATACCTATTAGCATTCCTCCTGTATTGGAAAACATCCCTACTGCGAGTAACGATCCCTGAATTCCACCTATGCTTTCCTATTTGGTGGAGAACATGTGTCTCTTCCAACCCCTTCCATAATAATTGGAGTTGTCTAAGGATCTAACATGCCACAAGATAATGTGATTCTCCAAGGAATGGGAGGTTTGAATGTTGATGCTTCCTTAGGTTTCAACATTCCACAAGGTAGTATATTGACTCTCCAAGGATTGGGAGGTATGAATTCAGGGATTTCCTTAGGTTTCAATATGCCACCAAGTAGTATGTATTTCCCCAAAATGGGGGGAATTATTGTTGAAACTACTTTAGGCTATAATATACCCTAGGGAATTTTACATTTCCCTGTGATGGGATGGATGAGTATGGGTAATGCTACAACTTCTAGTTTACCTTAAGGTAGCCAACATTTCTCCGGGATGGAGAGAATACCTAAGGGAACTTCCAAATCTTACATATATTATCAATATGGTAATAATAATAACCATAGACATCATAATATATCTTTCATGATACATGACATTCTTTGCATACCATGTCAATCCTTCATCAAAACTAACCAATGAAAAAACATGACCCAGTAAGTTGGAATATGATAGCGCAAAGAACATTACCATTCTTGGTAACTTTGAATCTACTCAATATAACTAAATTGACCAATGACCTAGTTTTTAAATATCCTAGTTTTCCTCCAATCCCACAAAACTTCCTTCAGACATACCAAAGTTTGAAGGAAAAGTTGGAGAATACCCAACCACGCACATTATGACGTTGCATATTTGGTGTTCTTTTAAATCATTGATGGATGACAGCATTAGGATTCATATTTTTCAAATAATATTGACTGCAATACCTACTAAGTAGTATATTGAGCTACAAAGTGCTTCTTTCTAGAATTTTAATGTGATTGCAATTACTTTTCTCAATCACTTTCAAGTGCCAGTCTGGTATGAGACTAGCACTAATATTTTGACATATTTTTGACAAGATAAGTACACACATATTTGATCACATTCATGAGTAAAGGAGGAGGAATCACCTTATAAAGACTCATATTCTTGATGTGTTCTTAGTTGATTGGTCAATTAAGTCATTACATCCATTTATCATGAAATACATAACTATTTCAAGGGTCACAATGGAAGATAAAGCAATCATAAAGCCCCAAAAATTGGACTTGATGTATTCACAATCATTGTATGTTATATGAAATACTACCCTCTGCTCTTAGATTGTATGTCGATCCAACACATCCAAAACCTAGTCCACATGCCTGCAACGTGATTAGGTGAGTATAAAGTTCCACGACTAGGTTTCCAAACAAATGGGATAAATGTCCTTGAAAGCACATGCATCTGCTCAAACAAATGCAAACAACCCTAATCCTAGCCCACCCTTTGACGTTCTATGAGTACAAATGTCTAATCTAAAAGGAAAACAAAAACCTGGAGGGAAGAAACATAGTAAGAATAAGACAAATGGGAATAAAGGTAATAACAATGAAAACCATAACAATAATCACGATAACAATAATGCTAGTGGGGACAAAAAGGAGAATAAGAAGGTGAAGTTCCCATGAAAATTATGTGCCAAATATCACTTAACTCACGAATGTATGAAACCAAAGGCCACTTAAAATTTGTTGGAACAATAGGAAGATACCAACAAACCAGTTGTTCTAACCAATCTTCTTCCTCCATAACAACAACTAATGATTGTTAATGCTAATTTAAACCCCTACAATGGGGAAATTAGGGGACCTCCTCGCAAGGGGGAAACACGTCGAATGTTAATGTTTATATGTGTGAAAGGAAGGTGAATTTCAAAACAAGAGATATAAATTATGACACATATAGGTCTAGATCCAAAGGGAAGGATGCTCCTGAGCTTGAATTGACTAACCCTTTTCACATAGAAAATCCAACAAATGACAAAATGCTTAGAATGGCAAAGGGAATTTTAAAGTGAAGTATGTACAACACAATGCACATGCTTCCAAAAACTATAGCATAGTCAAATATCTGACACAAAATATTTAATTTCCCTTTTGAATCATTTTCCCAATGTACTCAAATTCACCAAATTTCAACTCTAGGTATATAGATACAACCGATTCCAAACTCCTCCAATTACTTTCAAACTTAGTGAGGAAGGTCACAAGGTGTGATGGGACACATTAACACATATATCATACATATAATCAACTGATATACCCAACCATGGACTGCAATTTTCAAGGGAAGAATTTTCGGGACAAGACTAGTCAATTTGGGAGGTGGAAATCCCCCCTGGGTCCTAGAACAAATCTCTTCCAAACACTGTACAAACTCCACTAATGGTTGGTATAATAATTGTCTATGTTATAATACATTATGAAAATTATATTTTCAGCATTATATGTGGTTTTGGGGTCGAATAAATATCCAAGAGAACTCGAGGAATTTATTAGTAATTTTGAGGCTCCAACCCCCAATGGTAGATGGATCCAAATAGCTCCCAATGCTCTCAAATTGTACCAGAATGTGTGTAAAATATGTTAATACATAAAAATGGTGTTTATAGGTGTCTTTAAACCATAAAATGAATTCTTCAACTCACTTTGGAAATCTGGTCAATGTATGGAGTTTTATGAGCAACTTGTGGTTCAAATCCCCAAGGGGTAGATGATGAAAATGACTTTCCAAATGCACTCAATACAACTCGAAATTATGAATGGAATTAGGGTAAATATAAAGGAAATAAAAATTAACTCATATGCATCACCATTCACTTTTTAATGCCTGCTATAACTCCCTTAAATCAGATGCAAAAATACTAGTTTCAACCTTGGGGGAAATGATAGGCAATATTCTCCAAATGCTATGAAACTCAACAAAATGACTCCAAATGTTGTGAAACTAAAAAAAAGGACTCCAAATGATTATTTACTGAACATTAAACTCATATAATATATCAATAAAATTACATTCATCCATAAACCATCAATAGTTTACTTATCCATTCGAATCCATCAACATTACATTGGTTCACAGCAAGATAGTGGGGAAATGGCACCATTTCTTCATTGTTTAACTTTTTAAATGAAATATTTTGGTATTTCAACCTGAGAGTCTTCTGAACTTGAAATAAAGATAATTTACATCAGAACATAAAATAATGGGGCATTAGAAGCTCCCCCAAAGAGATAAATAGCTCACCAAGTACGCCTCAATCCATATAGCAAGAATATGATGAGAAAACTTGGAATAGACGAAAGAACAATATGATCTTGAAGTTTCCACAATATTCCCTATATATTTCACCTGTAACTTATAAATCCATTAAATCTCCATGAAATACGTGAGTGGCCTCTCCAAACACCAACTTGGATGGGAATCTTTCACCCTCGAAATTGGCTAAGGCAAGAAACTAGTCATCTACTAGCTCTATCTCTTCACATATGAAAATTTCTAAAATGATAAAAATATCCCTTCATTATTTGTTATTTACATTTATAAATTTTTCAAGCTCTCTATGGGTCGAATTCCTTCCAATATATGCATTCCAACTCTAGTTGGGAAGAGATTCAAAAGAATGCCATTTGTACAACAATTCCCAGTCTCCCACTTCCACGAAATCACATGTGGAAGAATATTAGATTCCCTAACTCCCTTGAGCTCCCTCTTGGAGAAATTTTTAGCCTTGACATGTCATATATGTCAGATGTCAGCCTTCATATCTGATTTGTGTCATAGGTGTCATAACATCTCCATCATTGTTGTCATAGAGCTAGGGAATCCAGTCCAAATGTCTCACTAGCTCCAAAATGCCTCTTCCTCTTCCATAGGAGTTACACTTCCATTCCAATTAAAAATTAATTGATTAATTCCAAGTATATTGACCTTCCAACTCATCCCAAGACCCTTGTGCTTCTTATGGATTCGAAATGACAAGAGGAGGATGCCATGTGGCATAGACAATCTAGCTTGTGTGGGTTCCACATCCTCCATGTGCCTTCATGATCAATTTCAACTTTTATTTTCCCTTGTATTTATTTATTTATCTCATTTATTAAATATTTATTCCATTCTAATGTTCAAACACAATTTATTGTCCCCCTTATTCCAAATCCCAAAGATTCTGCCCCCAACCTAGGAAACTAGTAATTTTCCTCCTTGGCAAATATTTGACCCTTAGCATCAATTTGACAAACTCTCATGAATATGGAAAATGTGATTAGGCCATTGTGACCCAATGCAAAATTTGGGACATGAAAAATCCTCCCTTCCCAATATTTCTTGTCCTCAAGCAATTTCAAACATGGGGGTTGAAGAATGTGCTTTCTATATTATTCTTTGAAGTTGCCATTGAGTTGCCCAACTTTGAGTCTTTGAGATTCCATGAAGATTTTAGAGAGGAACCACCATGCTTGCTGTTGAAATACTATGATTAAAATAAATTTATTAAGTGGGGAATCCATCCCCCATACTGCTTGTTTCCCAAAAAAATTGAAATCAATGGGACTAAAAACTATCCCAAGGTCCCATTGCCTGTATTGTACTCCAACAATTAAGAGTGCTCTCCAACCCATACCATTAGGAAAGAGAATTACGGGATCCCATTTTCTTGTATGAATTCTTCCAAACATCATGATTACATAATATATATCATCAAAGTACATAACAACATAATAAAAATGTACATCAAGGAGGTGCCTCATCAAAAAATCATGAAAGTTCTTATACCTCCAAGTAAGTATACCACCATTTGCTAAGTACATAGAAGCTTAAGTGACCAATCAAATCTTCTCCAATTACATAGGTGAGGATACCATGTCCTATAATTTTGCTCCAAAAGGAAGTTATATGCATCAAAATATTCATCCATTTATTCTTTCATTCAATAAGGGAATGAAGAATCTCCACTAAAATATGAACCAAATAATGAGCAAAAAAACAAGGAGACTTCAAATGACTCAAAGAAGTCTCACCCATACATCCGTGAATGAGAGAATCATAAATATATAACAAAGTATGTGGCTGGAAACAAAAATTTTCTCCAATCATAAATCTATTCACCCTAGTGTTGGATGAAGTTCCTCAAATGAACCAAGTGTTGAGCAAGAAAAACCATGAGTCTTCAAGTGACTCAAATGCATATCATAGGTGCATCCATGTATATGTGCATCATCATAAAGTAACAAAGGATGCCGCTAAAAATGTGAATAAGAATATGATCCAACCATTTCATCATAAAAATTAAGTCTAGGAGTTCCATACTCCTCATGTGGCACCATAAAAAAGAACCCTTTCACCCATACTTCATTGAGACTAATGCTGCAAAACATGGAATTGTAGGATGTAGGAGAATGAACTAACTCACCCAAATGATAAAAAAGTGCAGAATTTTCATCATGGGAAGGATCCATATGGGTAGTATCATTCAGATCCTTCAAAAGTGTGAAACCTTGGTCATAGATTGGTTCCAATGTAGAGGGATCATGCTCTTCTTTAAAAATTGCATAACCTTCATCAAGAGACAATTCAAGTTCCTCTTCCACTACATCAAGTGTTTGTATCTCTTCAAGTTAATATTCAAACACATCAATCACATTCAAATTTCCACATTTCTCATGATCCACCATTTCATGAGAATCCTACAAACAATCTACCATTTGACAATCTGAAACATAGGAGGAAAAACAAGTATCTTGAAACTTTTCAAGAAGTTGCTCATTTTGAATTGTGAGCTTATGATTATCCTCATTATTCTTCAAGTATGCATCATGCAAAAATTAATTAAGCTCAAACAAATGGTTTCTATCAAAAATAAAATACATGAAGTTACCTTTAATGTGGCACATTGCTCTTTGAATCTTCTCCATGTCTTCAAGGAAGGATGTTTCCTCCGATGAAGTAGCTCTCCAACAAGAATTTGAAACTAATGCTTGAGTGTCATGGAATATTATAAGGGACTCTTGGATCTTATTTTCATTCATATTTAAGGACCCTTAAAGAAAATTAGGCTCTTGCAAATGAACCTCCTCATCTTGTTCCTTCTTGCTTGGACCAACTTCATGAAGCTCCAACTTCATGAAGCTCAAGTGGTGATGGGGAAGTTGATCTTGTTTCTTCTTCAACTGCTACAAGGTCTTCATTTTCATGTTTAATGGAAGTTTAGATTGCATCAAAGATTTCAAAAGTGATATATATGTCACCAACAAAGAGGTGTGAGCACCCATCAGTAGGTACTCCTTCATAGTTCAAGCATCCATCAGTAGATGCTCTTTGTTTCATTTCCAAGGTAGAATGTGTCTCGAAATGATCTTCAATATTTTCAATAGAAACTTATTAATAATAATGTGATGTCTATTCATATTTTTTAAAGTCACTTGGGATTGAATTTCGATCCTCTTCATGTACTACTTCTTCTACTTCACCTATTTCAGAGCTAGGTGGTTCATGGGTCTCCTCCTTTTGCTCCTTCAAGAAAACTGATTCATTTTTCCCCTTGGTTTTACTAAGATCAATATATTTTATACAAATTTGGATAGCAAAATTTTTTTTTGCTTTCATAATATTCTTGGTAATTTCTTCAAATATAGGTTCCATGATTTTTATACGCTCCTCACCATCATATGAGGTTCCCTTTTCATCCCTAGTCATAGTTTCTTCTTCAACAAAAGCACTTTTGGTTTCAATATCTAATGGTGGTACTTGAATTATTGTCCTCCTAAATGTAATACCATATCATGTGCCAATATCATGCTCTGATACCAATGTAATTCCTTTTGAATAATTTTCCCAATGTGCTCAAATTTACCAAATTTCAACTCTAGGTATATAGATACAACTGATTCCAAACTCCTCCAATTACTTTCAAACTTGGTGAGGAAGGTCATGAGGGATTATGTGACACATTAAAACATATGTAAGAGATATAATCAACTTATATACCCAACCATTTACTTCAATTTTCAAGGGAATATGTTTCGGGACAAGACTAGTCAATTTGGGAGGTGGAAATTCCCCCTAGGTCCTAGACCAAATCTCTTCCAAAAACTGTACAACCTACACTAATGGTTGGTATAAGTATTGTATCTATTATAATACATTAATTAAATTATATTTTCATCATTATATGTGGTTTTTGTGTCTAATAGGTATCCAAGAGAACTCAGGGAATTTATTAGTAATTTTGAGGCTCCAATCCCCAATGGTAGATGGCTCCAAATAGCTCCCAATGCTCTCAAATTGTACCAGAAGGTGTCTGTAATATGTTAATACAAAAAAATGTTGTTTATATGTGTATTTAAACCATCAAATGACTTATAATACTCACTTTGGAAATTTGGTCAATCTATGGAGTTTTGTGAGCAACTTGTGATTCAAATCCCCTAGGGGTAGATGATGAAAATGACTTTCCAAATGCACTCAATACAACTCGAAATTATGAATGGAATAAGGGGAAATTAAAATTAAATAAACATGAAATCAATTCATCACCATTAAACTTTTAATGTATGCTATAACTCCCTTAAATCAGATGCAAAAAGACTAGTTTCAACCTTGGGGGAAATGATAGGAAATCTTCTCCAAATGCTATGAAACTCAAGAAAATGAATCCAAATGGTTATGTAATGAAAATTAAAATCATATAATATATCAATAAATTCCATTCATTCATAAATCATCGGTATTTTACTTATCCATTCGAATCCATCAACATTACATTGGTTCACAACAAGATAGTGGGGAAATGCCACTATTTCTTCATTTTTTAACATTTTTACATCAAATATTTTGGTATTTCGACCTGAGAGTCTTATAAAATTCAAATACAGATAAATTACATCATAACATAAAATAATGGGGCATTAGAATCTCCCCCAAAGAGATCAATAGCTCACCAAGTGCGCCTCAATCCATAGAGCAAGAATATGATGAGAAAACTTGGAATAGATGGAAGAATATGCTGATATTGAAGTGTCCAATAGATTCCCTGTAGCTTGAACTTGTAACTTATGATTCCATTAAATATCCATGAAATACCTGAGTGGACTCTCCAAACACCAACTTGAATGGGAATCTTTCATCCTCGAAATTGGCTAAGGCGATAAACTAGTCATCCACTAGCTCTCTCTCTTCACATATGCAAATTTATCAAATGATCAAAATATACCTTCATGATTTGTTATTGAAATTTATAAAGTTTCAATCTCTCTATGGTTTGAATTCCTTCCAATATATGCATTCCAACTCTAGTTGGGAAGAGATTCCAAAGAATGCCACTTGTACAACAATTCCTAGTCTCCCACTTCCACCAAATCACATGTGGAAGCATATTAGCTGCCCTAACTCCCTTGAGCGCCCTCTTGGAGATATAATTAGCCCTAAAATTTCATATATGCCATATTTCATCCTTCATATATAATTTGTGTCATAGGTGTCATAGAATCTTCATCTTTGTTGTCATAGAGCTAGGGAATCTAGTCCAAGTGTCTCACTAGCTCCAAAATGCCTCTTCCTCTTCTATGGGAGTTACTCTTCCATTAAAATTCGACATTAATTGATTCATTCCAAGTATATTAACCTTCCAACTCATCCCAAGACTCTTGGGCTTCTTATGGATTCGAAATTACAAGAGGAGGATGCCATGTGGCATAGAAAATCTGGCTTGTGTGGGTCCCACATCCTCCATGTGTCTTCATGATCAATTGCCACTTTGATTTTTCATTGTATTTATTTATTTAGATCATTTATTAAATATTTATTCCATTCTAATGTTCAAACATCATTTATTGTCCCCCTTATTCCAAATCCCAAAGCTTCCACCCCCAACCTAAGAAACTAGTAATTTTCCTCCTTGGCAATTATTTGACCCTTAGCATCAATTTGACAAACTCTAATGAATATGGAAAATGTGATTAGGCCATTGTGAACCAATGCAAAATTTGGGACATGAAAAAATACCTATGCAATTTCTACACTATAAGTACTCCAAAGTTGTCCCATGCAACAAAAGACTCTTCTATTGGAAATAGGAGTGTTAGATCCTTGGGATGCTCAGTTAATCACATTTGACTTGGAGAATTGAAATCCCCACTTACCTTATGATTCCATATTTCATATTCAGGTATTGACTAGAGGGTCAAAAAAATTTAGAACTTTTGTGGATGAGGAGGCATCCACATGTGTGATGTCCTTGTCGTGTTGGAAATATATAGGATTTCTAGAAACCCTTTTCTCTACCACCATGTTAAAATATTTGGACGGGAACTTATTTATACCTCACAATATTATATGCGCTCTACCAGTAGAGATAGGGGGTAAAAATGTGAATTTATAAGTGGAATTCATTGATGCTCCACTAGATTACAACCTACTACTAGTCCATACTTGGAATTATGCATTGATGGTAGTAGTCTCTTCAATTTTTAGAGTGATTAAATTTCCACACAAAGGGAACATAGTCACGATAAATCAATTGTATTTTTCAAGAATGAGTCCATAAAAAATACTATGAAAAATGTACCCCTAGTAGGTGATTTTATGAGGACCTATGAGAACATTGGTGTGGGGTTGTACCCTACCTTGATGGGAACCTTTAATCTACCCCTACCCAACCTGAATGACAAAATAGCTCCAATATTTGCAATTTCTTCAATGGCCACTTACTTCATAGTGATATTTTATCACTTTAAAACTCCATACTTTGAATATCCATTGATGATTCCATAACCCACTCGAGGTATCGGGTTTATAAGGGAATCACAAGATTTGTTTGCAACCAAGGTATATTACCAAGTTGTGTTATCCAACATTGTAGAACACGATAATCACTCTACTCACATGGAGGAAGACGAACAATATTCTATCTATGTTTGGGTTATGAATTCCTTACATTGTTAAGATCCCTTGGATATGGTCATGCATTCTAATGAATCTATCATTGGGCCTATGTATTTGGGAGAAGGACCATGGAAAAACATGCACATGTTGGGCCCTCTATATACTCATTAATTACCTAATAAGAAGAGTTTTCAATATTTAATTATCAACCCAGGGAAGTCTGTTATTTCAAAGGCAATTAGAAAAGTATATGCATAAACATTTTCAATAGTTGATAAGTAAAATGAAAATCACTCAATTCTAATTACTTCTCAGCCAACTCAGCTCCCTGTAAGAAATCAAAGTAACATTACCCATCTAGAAATTTAAAAGAGCTTCTATTTCCTATCATACCAATCTAAAGGTTTATGATCTGAAGATAAATCCACCTAGAATTACTTTTGCATAAAATGGAAGTCTAATTTACCAAATCAGAAAGATCTCTACTCATTAATCAAACAACAAATTCATCAAATCAAATGACTTATCTAATCAGGAAAACTTTAAAAATATAAATAACACACACAACACGGGAGCTGAGAGAGTCTGTAACAGTTACTAACACAGTTCTGCATAAAGAGAAAGATTAACTACACAGTCGACTGTCACACCAAACCACCTTCAGCAAGCCAAAGGAAAACCAAATAATGCAATCGCTGAATGAATGCAATTACAACTAACCATATGGATGTATCAAACTGAAATTCCACGCTAGATAGAAATAAATTAAAATAAATCCTCTAAACTACCGACAACTCTATTAGAAGGCGGGCCCTAGCCTTCAAACAGAGATGCTGTCGAAATCTCACAAAGTCTACAACAAAGAAATGGTGAGAATTGCCACTCCTTTATTAATTTGATAAAAATTGCAGTTACATTTATAGTCACTCTGCTATATCTCTTACAATTTGTGAACCCTTGGCTTTCCCTGTCTACATATACTTATACAAGAGTAAAGTTATTCCGTTACATAAATTTCGGGCAGCCATGAAGATATTTGATATTCAGGCTTCCGAATCATCAAGACAGTTACAACTAACAATCCCTTACATAAAATCAGCTCAGGAATAAATAGGCTTTTACTTCGATTTGTTCAGCGAACTGACATGCCCAACAAAGTGCGGAAGATTCTTGGGTAGTTTCAGTTGCAAGCGTGAAAGAGTATATGATATTCCTTCGCCATTAATGTTGACCGAGTCATTGGGCAGATAGATGATGGCAAGAGGGGGTAGCTTTTGGATATGACGAGTTGTTGCAGTTGCGCCACCTGGTGATTCTAAATCCTTCTTTCAAATCATTAACAGATCAACACAGATAAAGGGTAAAATGCATAATTATAAGTAAAACCAAGCATAAAACAAAATAATGAGTAATTATTTATACCTAAGATATTCATGCTCATTTGTATGGAAAGGAAAGGATTCAGCTGCAAAAAAGGGATAAAAATAGGGGAAAAGGATGGAACAAAGTAGGGCAAAAAGGGGTAAATTCAAGACCCAAAATCTTCCCCCAGCTATCTGATTGCATGTCCTCATGCAACAATTTGAACTAGTCTAAGTTTGAATCAAACTTAAGACTCCTCATATGAAAATTTGTGAGGTTAAATGAAGGTTATGGTACTTCCTCTAGTTTCAAAAACCCATTTCTCATGATCAAAGCATCCCAAAAGTCTCTTTCAGCTTTCTTTGTCATCTTGTAGGTTCCCTTGCAGTCTCTATCTGGCCACCAAATAAGAGGGAATATAAATATTAAACCCAACCAGTTTACTCCATAGGAATCC
The DNA here is from genome assembly GCA_001517045.1 of Pseudotsuga menziesii. Taxonomy (NCBI): domain Eukaryota; kingdom Viridiplantae; phylum Streptophyta; class Pinopsida; order Pinales; family Pinaceae; genus Pseudotsuga; species Pseudotsuga menziesii. The sequence goes on along the minus strand of LPNX010018664.1, from coordinate 760,604 downwards.
ATACATTTAACATAGCCAAGTATACTCAACAAGGCATATTTAAAATTTAAAAAACAAAATGGATACTTTGCCCTTAGGGCTGCAGGGGAAAATTCCCATCTTTGACTGCTTCCTTGAAGAGCAATGTTCTGATACCGAGATATCATATCAACACAAGTAGAGATGAAATTTTGTTGAAATACAACCAACTGATTGAATTTATCCATAAATGTAAGGTTTCTCTTGTGCTTAGAAATCAGAAAGAGAGGAGCTCTAGGTTCTCCACGAATTCACAGAGTGGAGTTGTCCTCATTTCTCAGAATGGTTTGTGAGGCACTTAACCAACGCACATGATTTGTGAAAAAAGAGGTAAATGATATTAAATGAATATCCCCAATATGGGGAACTATATTCACTTGATTATCCATCATGCATGCCCTATAATGCATATATAATTCACAAAGCAAATTCTGCTAAAAAAACTCACTCTGGGTGAAAGTTTCCAAAAATTGAGAAGGTGTTACAATCTGTCAGGGCCTTCCTTCCTTTAAAGCATTAATCTAGAATAGAGTCATCTGTTCAAATAGGAATATAGGGTAGGATAGGGAGGGGGCTCTGCAGATCAATAACTCATGAGTTAAAGTGAGCATATTTTCTTTATCTTTCCCCATAGACTCATATTTCTTTAACTCTTTTAACTTCTCCTGATTCATTTCCCATTGATTTTTCTGAAAGAATATCTCCTCGGCCCATTGTTCCCTTAATTATTGAATGATATTATTGTGTTCAGTAAGGGAAATCACTCCTCCATCAAATTGGCTTGCATTATTCCTCCATTTACTTACTTCAAGCTTTAAAAATGATACCTCTTCTATCAATTCTTGATTATTCATGTATGTGGATGGCCCTTGAAGTTATGCAACCTCCACCTGTGTTGTTTCTTCTTTTGTTTGCACATTTAAAACATGGTTTGTTGCTTCCTCATCCTCAGTATGAATTGTTGCTTCCTGTGTTTTAGTAGCTCCAGCCTTAGTCTAAACTACCACTTCTTATGTTTCAGCAGTTTCAGTTTGGAATGTTGTTTCAACAAATGTTTTCAGAAACACTGGTTCTTGTGTGACAGTGTCTAATTCTTTCAATTAATTTGTAGTAGTTTCAACAACCAAATTTAAATACATTGGTTCTTGTGTAACAATGTCATGTTATATCTCCATATCTTTAGTCTCCTGGACTCCTTCCTTTCCCTTTCTGCTGCCTAAGAGGCCCTCGTCCTTCTTCTTCTAGATGATTCACCTCATGTTTCAGTAGGTTGTTATGTGATAGTTACATCCATCAATGAATTACCCACTATTTCTTGTGTTTCAATGGGTAACATGGAAGTTTCAGTACTTACCAGTTTTGTTTTTCGGGAGGCCCTAGTTCTTATTCTCCTAGATGATTCTCCCCGTGTTTCGGTAAGTTCTAGTGTGACAATGGAACCCACTGGTTCTTTTGTTTCAGTGGGTAAAATGGGAATTTCAACACTCACCACTTCTGCTATCCAGGAAGCCCTAGTTCACCTTCTTCTCGATGATTCTCCTCCGATACTTGATCTTTTCCTCTTCTTCTACAGAGTGATAAAGGTGGATATTTCTCCAGTTTCTGCTAAAGGTTCCTCCTCCTCTGTTGTGGTTCCTTTTATCTTCGAGGAGGTTTAGATCTCGACAAATTGAGGCCTTATTTCCATAGTTCCTGCAATTTCTCCTTATTCTCTTTCTGCATTCGCAGCTCCAGCTTCCCCTGTCACTGCTTCTGTAGTTGTTCCCCTTTCTATTTCTTCTGTTGTTACTCCTTCAGTTTCTTCTTTTGTTCCACCCATTTCCTCCATAAGAATATCTGCTGCTGCAAATCCCCCTAAATTTTCCTCTTGCTCATCTTCACCTTCTTCCAATTCTTCATCCCTCCCCCCAGCTGAATCTGAGGAGCTCTGTTCGACTTCTCTATCCCCAATGTGTGCTACTGTAGGTTCTTGATGCACCGCAGCTCCAACAAATTGTTCCCAAGTTAAGTTATTTTGTACCAAACATATTTGCACCAATAAATTAATCAACCCATGATTTGTAATAGAAGAGAGTGGGTGATTGGAGTTCTTAGCACAATGCATGTTTTGCAAGGTTTGTGAAATATAAAATGGAATATTTATAAGTCTGCGATGGCGTAAGTGAGACAGTAGGACAAAATTGTAAATATAAATGACCTTATATCTTCCTTCACATGTAATGTACCTTTTTATGAAGGTAGCGACTTGGTCCCACATCTTGGGAAATGTCTCCAATGACACTCCTATAGCCCTTCTCTACACTTGCTCCCCTGGTACTAGAAATTCTTTAGTTTCTCTCAAATTGTGCCACTTCCGGAAAAACCAGCGCTCTCCAGTCTGAGGCATTCCTGTGACTTCTGCTACAACCCATTCTGATGCATCTATCCTCAAACCTCTAATCTCTAAGTATTATCCATTCAATTTGATAGCGAATTGGAGTGTTTTTTCCTCATGGAAACCATTCAATCTATGGAAATAACCAATCCAACTAGCTTTGCGAAAAATGTCAAGGACCTCTCTGTTTGCAGAAAGAGCCTCTAGATTGTTAGGTTCATACCTGATTGGAGGACCCATAATGCATTTTATTTACTGGCTCTGATAGGAGAGTGTAGTAACTGACATAATTAGTCGTTCGAGTTGCAGCAATTGAACACAGTCATCAGATAGCAGGGGTTCGTATGGGTGTTTTGAGGTTTTGGAAAAAATAGAAACATGATGTGTTACAGATTATCAGAGATAGAAAGATGGTTGTTTGGAAGTACAAGAGGGATGATTTTGAAAGGAATATTAAATAATTATGGAGTACTGTCAGGGGTCAAAAAGGTATAATCATTACTATTACATCATTTTATACTTTATTATAATTACAATCAGAATCCGTACCTGATCATTGTTACTCGAGCCATCAATTCCTCGGTATGTTTTAAACTTTCGATACCGAATAATCACAAGGGAGATGGTTTCACGCTCGCAATTGAGAATAAATCAGGAGGAGCATGTTCATATCAACATTGATTACTCAAACGCGTGGAGGAAGTGTAAAACAGTCTCATCATGAAACAATAAGATTCAGTTGGAAATCTACCCCAAACACGATGAATTTTTCGTGAAATTTTCAGCAACAATATCGGTGGAGTTAAGGCAAAAGTTAGAGGGAAAATGGCAGAGTTGCAGCGTGACATAACCAACTTTGATGGAAACGTAATGGAGTTGCAGCAGCTAATGGTGAGATTTAGGAGGAAAAATAACTGAGTTGCAGCAGCATTTGGCCAAAAATAGCAGAAAAATTAGCAGAGTTGCAACGGAAATTGGCCAAAAATAGCAGATTTACAGCGGAATCTGGCAAAAAATAGCAGAAAAATTAGCGGAGTTGCAGCAAAATTTGGCCAAAAATAGCGAAAAAAATTAGTGGAGTTTCAACAGAATTTGGCCAAAAATAGCGGAGTTGCAGCGGAATTCGGCCAATAATAGCGGAGTTGCAGCAAATAAAAATTAAGCACTTAATAGAATTTATGTTAAAAAAATTTGACAGGGCTTCGTAAAAATATGAGCAATGATAAATTTCCCGTCAAAGATCTGCAATCTTATCCATTCATTATTTCAAGGAGTCATATCTATTAAGAAGGATCGTCCATGGTTCTGCAATTGCTTGGCCTGTCGCAACTGCTTCTTCTACCTAAACCTTCTCACGAATACCTGTTCACAATTCTAAAAAAAACACACCCGATCATAGCTAAAAAAAAGAAAAGTACATAGCGAAAATTAAACAATTTTATTTATATATAAAATTTGTTGAATTTGCAGCAGACTTAAAAAGTTTTAGAAATAGGGGAAAAACCCTACTCCTGTACCAATTGACAGTCTAGGTCATCCACAACCTGTGAAATAAATGCATCCTTCAAGATAGGTTTATGATAATTTCATAATCGATTACCATTTGCAAACAGAGGTCTCTGATTTTCATCAATGGTGGTCAAATGAACAGTTCCATTTTCAAATACCTTATCTATTCTATAAGGTCCGAGCCATCTCATGTGTAGCTTGCCTTTAAAATCTCTTTTAAATCGTGAATCATACAGTAAATCACAATCTTCTTCGCAAAATACATTCTTCTTTATAAATCTATCATGCCATTTGGAGCGGTGTTGTTGAATTAAAGCTGTGTGATGTACAACAACGGTGCGCTTTTCATCTAGTTCATTCAGTTGATTCAACCAGTTCTTCTGAGCCTCTGTTAAATCTAGGTTTTCCTCTGTGGTTGTTCTTAGAGTTTTAATTTCAAATTCAATAGGAAAAACAACACTCTTATTGTACACCAGTTCATATGGGGAGAATCTTGTAGTGTTGCGCCATGTTGTACGGTTGGCCCATAATGCTCTAGGAAGCCTATCATCCCAATCCTTATGATGACTCTTCACTGTTTTTGTAAGGATTGACTCGATCACCTTGTTCGTGCATTCCACCTGGCCATTGGCCTATGGATGGTATGGATAGGTTACTCGATGTTGAATGCGATACTTCTGAAACAAGGCCTCCATCTTTCAGGACACAAACTGTTGTCCTCCGTTTGTCATGATTTCCCTAGGTACTCCAAAGCGGGTGAATATCTCTGCATATAAAAGTCTACTACAGCTTAATCATTGTCCTTTACCAAGGCCACAGGTTCTACCCACTTGTTCATATAGTCGGTGAAAACCATAATGTAAACTTTCTGCCTTAATGGAGGGTTGATAGGCCCTACAAAATCTAGGGCCCATCTATTAAAGGGTTCAACCACCAACTGCGGCTAAAGTGGTGTTTCATCTAATATATTTGGCTGGCCCATTCTTTAGCAGTTGTCGCAGGCTTGAACATATTTCTCGCATCCCAAAATATAGTTGGCCAGAAATAGCCCATCCTTAATGTTTTATGGCCTGTCCTTTTATCGACAAAATCCCCCCCACAAGGCTCATCATGGCAGGCCTTCAAAATATTGTGGATTTCATCCTCTCTCACACACCGCCTGATTTCCTGATCATATCATGTGTAAAATATGTGTCCTTCGATCCATAATTACCTCACACTTTGTTGTATAATTCTCCTCTTTTCTCGTTTGGATAAGTGCGATGGAATTTTACCTGCAACCAAGTAATTGGCAATATCAACGTACCCTGGGGAAAAGGACGATACTGCAAATAATTGTTCATCGGGAAATGAATCTTCGACTGTTCTATCATCATTGTTATTAGTCAGTCGAGAAAGGAAATATGCAACCACATTCTCCTTCCTTGGTCTGTCAACAATAGTAATGTCAAATTCCTGGAGTAACAACAACCACCTAGTCACTCTAGCATTAGTAATGGGTTTTTTCATCAAATATCTAATAAATGAGTGGCCAGTATGTACAAATGTAGAGTGTCCAGTAATGTAATGTCTAAATTTATTCATGGAATAAATGATAGCAATGAATTATTTCTCATTTACCGTGTAGTTTAGTTCAGCAAGAGACATATTCTTACTAACATAATAGATAGTGTACGGGCTGTGGCCTTCCTGTTGTCCTAAAACCACTCCAATGGTTGTATCTGAAGCATCCAAAGAAATATGAAAATGTAGGGCCCAATTAGCCTCGCTCAAGATGGGTGTCATAGATAGCCTCTTCTTTAGTTATGAAAATGTTGCATGGCATGCATCTGTCCACACAAATTTGGAATCTTTCATTAGTAAAGTAAATAAGGGAGATGCCAACTTGGAAAAAATTTATATGAATCTCCTATAATAACCAGTATGACCAAGAAAAATTATTACCTCTTTATGCGACCCCCGGATAGGAATATTTGAAATTACCTTTATATTGGATGGATCTACCTGAATACCTGCAGCAGAGATAAAATGTCCCAGAACCACACCTTCACTCATCATCATGTGGCATTTTTTGGTGCTCAGAGATAGGTTTGTATGTTCACAATGTTTCATAACTTTTTCTAAGTTCTCTAGTGCTTCATCAAAACTGTCACCATAAGGAGTGAAGTCATCCATAAAGACTTCCATACAATCGTTCACCATTTCAGAGAATATTCCAATTACATCCCGTTGAAACATGGCCGACGCATTACACAACCCAAGGGGAAGCACCCTGTATGCGAAGGTTCCCCAAGGACAGGTGAAGGTGGTTTTAACCTGGTCTTCAGGGGAAATTTGGATTTGGTTATACCCACTGAAACCATCTAGGAAATAAAAGAACCATTTTCTAGACAAGGTGTCTAGAACCTGATTGATGAAAGGCAAAGGGAAATGGTCCTTCTATGTTGCTTTGCTAAGTTCCCTATAATCCACAAAGACTCTCCATTTACCGTTCTTTTTAGGTACAATCACAAGTGGGGAGACCCACTCATTGTATGAAATTGGGTAGATAAAACCTGCCTCTAAATGTTTTTGGATTTCCTCCTTCACGATCTCTCTCATGTTCGGGTTCATTATGCGCTAAGGTTGACGTACATGATTTTAATAATTTTTAATGTAAATATGATGGGTGCATAGTGTTGAGGGAATTCCCCTCATGTCTGTGTATTCCCATGCAAAATCCCCCTTATGTTGTTTCAGCAGTGTAACAAGACGTTCCAGTTCGTCGGCTTTGAGATTAGGGTTGATGTTCAATGTTTTCCCCAAGACGAATTCTACTTGAGCACTCTTGGAATTATCAATTACTAGAATCAATTCGGTATTACTGACTAATGCTTCTTCTGTGATTTCTTCATGTTCTCGTTCTTTAAGTGTGCTATCCAGGATCTGATATGCTCTTTTAGTGACAGACATAGGCTCGCTAATGAAATTACAGATGGTATCATCTTAGTTTTCTGTATTAAAGGTCAAGGCTCTCCCAATTGTTAATAAAGGCTAAATATCTTCTTCTTCCTCTAAATCCATCCACAAGGGAGTTTAAACATATAGGATCGGTTTAGCTGGAGGATATAAAGTCATATTTTTAATGGCACTTATGTCATAAATTGTCATGGAGCTTGATCTACAACTGATACATTCATTTGTTGTAGCCATCCATGGTCTTCCCAAGATCAATAGGTGTCCCCCCAGCTGTGACTTAGGATGTAAAACAACAAAGTCTGTAGGATACTCCCATGAATCAATGGAGACTACTACGTCGTCCATAACTCCTTCTGGTTTAATAGTAGACCTGTCATCCATCTCTAGTATGGTTGGGGTAGGCCTGATATTAGATAGTCCTAGTTGTTTTAAGGTCCCAATAGTCATAACATTTATTGACACACCTAAGGCGACCAAAACATTGGAGATTTGAATCTACCCAATACATACTGTGACAGTGGGGTTACCTGGATCAAAGTACTTGGCCAATGGGACTTTTCCCATCATTAGTTCAGATAAATTTCCTACCACATGCACTGTAGGGAGATCTTTCGGTTTCCTTCCTGGTTTTTTTACACCCAGGCCTCTAATAGTTTTGGCATAAATAGGTACATTGTGTAGGACTTGTAATAGTGGAATTCTTACATAAATATTTTTCAACTCTCCTAGGAGGTTGAAACTAGGTTGTTCCACGACCTTTTGTAAGGTTAATTGTTTAGGATACAATGGTTCTTTCAAAGACTGTGTGAGTTTCATTTTAGTACATGTCTCTGCAAGTGTTGCAGTGGGTGTTTCATCATTTATCTCAATTGACGTTTCAGCTGGTGTTTCGGCTAGTGTTTCAGCTGGTGTTTTGGCTAGTGTTTCAACTGGTGTTTCAACTGGTGTTTCAGCTGGTGTTTCGGCTGGTGTTTCAATGTCCTCAATAATGGGGATCGTTGAACTGAATGAATTTCCAAATGGTGGATTCATTCCTTCATCAGTCAAAGAGGATGGAATGTCCTCAATGACTATCGGTTCCACCACACTCCCTAATCATAAGTGTAAATTATTGCAAGGGAGAGAGGAAATGGAATAAGCTGGCATGCTGAAAATTTTGAATTGTTGCACTGCCTTATTGGTCAGATTGGGGTTAGGTTGAGCAGGAAATTGAGGACGGAGTGGTGCACCCATTGGTGTAGCGTTATTTTGGAGTTGCAGCTGAGGCTGTTGATATTGTGGATAGGATGGTTGGTTATGCGGAAACTATTGGAGTCATTATCCAACTCACACATATTTATTTAGTCAATTTGGTCTAATTAACCACTTATCCTAAGTATTGACTTGAATTAATGACATCAACATCAACACACCAGCACACTCCTGATATCAGCATCAGCACACCAGCACACTCCTTCAATTAGGGAGGCCAACTAAGCCTTCTCCTTTAATCAGGGAGGCTAACTAGGATTCCTCCTTCAATCAGGGAGAAAATATGGGTTGATCTGCTTGTCATAAGTGCACCAATTAGTTAATTGAATGTTGTTGCACCTAACAATCAGTTAAGATGAGTTGGAAAGGTGCCTTCCTCATCTATTTGTCTATTTTGGGTTTATTTGAGTTAACTGGAGTGATTTAAGGTGCCTCCAACAACTTCTAGTGACTCAGTTGAGTTCAGTTCATTTCATCGGAGCTGACTTGAGTTAGATATGCACCCCCACCTACTGATTGGCATGCAGTTGCATTCTATTTAGTTAGACTCAGTCATTACTGCCTCTGGTTCAGTTAGGGCTCAGTTAGAGTCAATTATGGTTGTGATTAGTGGTTAACTGATGTGTTTAGTGTGGCTAACTGACATCTAATCCAATCTCATGTTACCAATTCAAATGAAATCCTTGGTATTTGATTTGTCTTGATATTCATGCAAGTGTATCACATTGTATATCTACTTTTGATTATTGAATACATTCTTACAACTGCAACCCCTAATTGCAGTGTGTTTCATGTCAAATTTCTTGTGCAATTGATTTTGAATCTCTGTGAGTTGTTCCTTGATCCCAAGATTACTGTGACTCAATTTTCACATGGTATCAGAGCCACAGTGGGACAAAGGATCTTCTCCTTGAATAGATTCTTTGATGGATCTATGATGTAATTTGAGAAAAAAGCTCAAAAATTCCAGCACTGCACGAGAAGCTGAATGTTTACCACATAAATCCTAAGCAAAGGAATTGTTGATCAAGCTAGATTGATTGACTAAGATGGGTGTGATGCAAACCTAAAAAGTGCAGGTTGTTCGAACTTACAGTACACTTTTTATGTTTTTGCAGGTTTTTGGGAACACTTCTATTGCATTCGCTACAGCAGAAAAACGGCTTCTTCTATGGATCCTCTTACTCCTTTCAATTACCACCAGTGGAAGGGATACATGGAGATTCAATTTCGTTCCAAGGGACTCTACAGAGTCACAATGGACACCGAGATAGAGCCAAGCCACATTGTAGACAAAGCAACATATTGGAATAAGATGGATGAAGCTTTTGGGTTTCTGTTCTTGTCGATTTCCAAAGATATTCATTTCCATGTCACTTGTTTGAAGAATCCGAAGGAAATTTGGGCTAAACTTGCTGATCTCTTTGATAAGCACGATGACATGAGGATTTATGGACTAGAGAATGAGCTGATTTCTCTTCACCCAAGCAATTTATAAAGTCTCAATGAATTCTTCACCAAATTCAAGCACCTAGTGCTCCAATTGAAGCAGTGTGAAGTGGAGAAAGAGGATGATCAGCTCATTCTCTCCATTCTCTCCAAAATTGGACCAAATTACTCAGTATTTGTTTCCACATTCCATACTGGGAAGCTAACAACCCCAAATTGGAAAATGCCTTCATTGAGTCCCTCACAAACGAGCATGACAAGATTGTGCAGATGGGGATCATCAAATCCTTTAAACATCAAGCATTGTTTGCTTCAGGGCCAAAATATACGAAGGGTAAGGGAAAGAAAAAGAATAAAAAAACTAAGTTTGATGCTCCAAATCCAAAGGAGAAGAACTAGCAGCAAGAAGATCTTTTCAGCTCAAAGAAGCACAAGAACAAAGTAAACCAAGGCAAAGAAAAAGTCAAGTGTTCCTATTGCAGGAAGGGATTCCACCCTGAACATGTCTACATGAATAAAAATCTCGATGAAATGACTCTTATCCTTAGAGGAACAATCACAATTTTCCCGAAAGTGTTCAGAAGAGAGATAATCATGATCCAGACATCCAACAAGAAAGAGGACATTGCCTCATGGCAACTGTTTCGAATCCTAGAGCTCTCATCATAGAATTTGGTGCTTCTAACCATATGGTGGAAAGTGAATAATCCTTCTCATTCTTGGACTTTGAAAAAAGCATTCCCATCCACATGGGAGACGATTCTCAGATCATTTCGAAAGGAAAACGTACTGTAAAACTTGAACATGGCATATTTTTTTATGTTTTGTATGTACCCTCCTTAGCCTCCAATCCGTTGAGTGTATATCAAATGACACATACCAGAGTTCCCAAGATATTTTATTTCAGCCCAAATGGTGTTGAGATCTCATAGATTGCATATGGGAAACTCATAGCGACAGGTCTAGCAAACCATCATGCTAAGACCTATGAGTTTTCAAAGTTTTTACCGGATGCAAAGCCCACCACTCTTCTGACTCATGGGAATGAGGTCAGTAGGCTTTGGCATGAAATATTTGGTAATTTTAACTTCAAATACTTGTATCAACTTTAGAAACATTCCATGGTTGAAGGCCTCCCAGCTATCAAAACTTCCAATGGAATTGGCAAAGGTTTCATTGTCGGCAAACACCCTGAGCACAAGTTTGATCGAGGAAAGGAAAGCCATGAAAAAAGTATTTTGGGGCTGATTCATTCTGATATCAGAGAACCAATGACTACAAAATCCATGAGTGGTTCACGGTATGTACTCACCTTCATTTATGACTTCTCTAGATACAATTGAGTTTTCTTCCCAAAGAAAAAATCTGAAGTTTTGGAAGGAGTCATTGAGTTTAAAGAATCTGTTGAGAATGCCTCTAGGACGAAGATAAATTCTGTTAGATATGATAATGGAGGAAAGTATATCAAGTCTGAATTTCTGCAAATATGTGCTGATAGTGGGATCCAAATCCAGCACTCCATTCCCTACACACCCCAACAAAATGGTGTAGCAGAAAGGAAAAACCGGGCCCTCAAAGAGATGACTACCTGCATGCTGGAAGCCAAAGGTTTGGCTTCTAATATTTGGGATGAGGCAATGGATGTTTTTTCTTACATTCAGAACAGGTTACCTCACTCTTCTATGAAAGGAAAGACTCCTTTTGAATCCTATTTTGGACACAAACCGGATGTGTCAAATTTCAAGGTTTTTGGGTCCACTACATGGGCTCGAATTCCACTTGATAAGAAGAAATATTTACAACCGCAAAGTATTGAATGTTTGTTCATTGGACATCCAGAAGAATCAAAGGGATTAAAACTTCTGAATATCATAACAAAACAGATATTCATTGAGATAAGTGTCCGCTTGGAAGAACCTCTCCAAGAGGTAGAACTAGTCGAGGAAAAAACTGCTGAAATTCCCTCATGTTCTGCTGATCATCCAAATGATGAAAATGGGAGTGAAGGCTCTGATATTGCAGATATGATGTCTGGTATCAGCGAGAAAAATATATCAGGTTCAGAATCAGATTCTAATGTGTCCACTCATCTCCCTACTTGGGCCAAAAAGACACTCTCTTCCGCCGGGACAAACATTGGAAATCCTGTTGATCCAAGAAGAACCCGGTCTGATTTTCAAAGAGAAGGTATTTCCCTCTCTTTTCATGATTCCTTGCTGTACGAGACCTGTTATTTTATGATTGGGTCTGATCCAAATTCCTACTACCATGCTTGGAAATATTCGAGATGGCAAGCTGCAATGGATGAAGAGTTCAACTCTCTCCGAAAAAATGCAAATTGGGAGCTAGTTTCCCTTCCACCTAGGAGGAAACTGGTTCAATGCAAGTGGGTATATCGGACAAAGGTTGCTGCATATGGCACAACATACAAGTATAAATCGCATCTGGTTTCAAAATGTTTCTCCCAAGTCCAAGGAGTGGACTATCATGAGACTTTTGCACTGGTGGCAAAGATGGATTCCATAAGGCTAGTTTTAGCCATTGCCGCATCTAAGCACTGGGAGGTGCATCACATGGATGTCAAGAGTGATTTTATTCATGGAGACCTACAAGAGGAGATATACATGAAGCATCCTGAAGGATATATAGCAGATCCTTCCTTGGTTTGTAGGTTACATAAATCATTATGTGGGTTGAAACAGGCCCCAAGATCTTGGTATGCCAAAATGGATGCCTTTCTGCTCTCACAGAAATTCCAAAGATGCAAATATGATCCTAATCTATATTTTCAGAAATATGAGGGTAACATTTTGATCATAGTATTATATTTTGATGATATTTTGATAATAGGAAGCACACTTGCTTCGATTTCGTTTATAAAAACTGCTCTTCATGATGCTTTTGAAATGAGTGATTTGGGCTTGCTGAGACAGTTTCTCGAGCTTGAAATCACACAAGAACTTGATGGGATAATGGTAACTCAGTAAAAATATATTGCATACCTATTAATTAAGTTTAACATGGCTGATTTCAAGGCTGCACAATTTCCTTTCCTCTCAGGAATCAATCTTGAAGAGGGAAAATCCACTCCACCCATGGATTCCATAATTTACCGCTAGTTGATTGGAAGCTTGCTATACTTGACACATTCAAGGCATGATATTTGTTATGCCATAAATGATGTATCAAGATATATGCAACAGCATCATGAGCTCCATTGGAAGGCAGCCAAGAGGATCCTTCAATACATTCATGGCACTAGATCCCACGACATTCACTATGTTGCAGATTCTGAGCTAGAGTTGGTCGGTTTTACAGATTTAGATTGGGCATGGGATACCGTAGATTGGAATTCCAATTTCCTTGTATGTTTTTATGTTTGGTGGTGGCCCCATTTTCTGGTCCAGCAAAAAGAAGGTTTCCATTGCACTTTCTTCAGCAGAGTTCAGGTACAGGGGAGCAGTAAATGTTTGCATCCAAGTAGTTTGGCTGCAAGGCATTTTGTCCGAGTTTAAGATTGGTAGTGATTTATCTACAGTCATATTTTGTGAAAACCAAAGTTCTATCAAGATCTCAATGGATCTAGTTCTGTAGCAAAGGACCAAACATGTTGAGATCCACATGCACTACATCAGGGAGTTGGTGCATGGCAGGACAATTATTCTGCAATACTGCCCCACAGATGAGTAGATTGCAAATATTTTCACCAAGAACTTTACTAAGAAAAATTTCACTTACCTCTCTTCACTGTTGGAGGTAAGTTCATCAGGGTGACCAGTTACTTCTTTAGTGTTCAGCTTAATGGGGGGTTTTTTTCACACTGGGTTTTCCCCTTTCCTCACTTAGCATTTATTTAAGCATTTTAGAGTTAATTTTGTACAGGGTGACCTATGGCCTTTGTTGTCGAGGCACTAACATTTTATTTTTACTCCTCCACATGAGTATAGATTAAGGGGGGGTGTTGGAGTCATTATCCAACCACACATCTTTATTTGGTCAATTTTTCCTAATTACCCACTTATCCTAAGTATTGACTCGAATTACTGACATCAGCATCAACACACTCCTTCAATCAAGGAGGCCAACTAAGCCTTCTCCTTAAATCAAGGAGGCTAACTAGGCTTCCTTCTTCAACCGGGGAGCAAATCTGGGTTGATATGCTTGTCATAAGTGCACCAATTAGTTAATTGAATATTGTTTCACCTAACAATCAGTTAAGCTGAGTTGGAAAGGCACCGTCCTCATTTATTTTTCTATTTTGGGTTGATTTGAGTTACTGGAGTGATTTACAGCCTCCGATTCAATTAGGGCTCAATAAGAGTCAATTATGGTTGTGATTAGTGGTTAAATGACGTGTTTAGTGTGGCTAACTGACAGCTAAGACACTCTCATATTACCAATTTGAATGATGTCCTTGGGATTCGATTTTTCTTGTTATTCATGGAAGTGTATCACATTGTATCTCTACTTTTGATTATTGAATACATTATTACAGATGAAACTCCTAATTGCAGTGTGTTTCATGTCAAATTTCTTATGCAGTTGATTCTGAATATATGTGAGTTGTTCCTTGATCCCAAGATTACTGTGACTCAATTTTCATAGAAACTGGTTATGAGAAAACTGGTTCCCTGGATACGGATTTCTCCATCCGGGAGACCAAGGTGCTGGTTGGTTTGGATGTGGTGCCCATGAAGTCCAAGGGTTTATAAATTGTGTTGTAGCTTGAAAAGGTTGGTGCCATTGTGTGTTAGGATATGAGTATGGTGGAGGAAATTGATTTTTAACATTATTCTAGGAATTGAAAGGAGTAGGCTCAGAGTTCATACCTGGAATTCATGGTTTCCACAGCTTCTTCTACGAAATGAAACATGCATGTTCCATGTCTATAGTGGATGCCTGAAATACTGCTTTGGATTTTGGAAATGAGGGACAATATTTGGTATCAAGTGGACATTCTTCCAGCGGGTGCTTCTTCCTGCACTTAAGGCATAACACCCCAAGTACTAGATCTTCAACCACTTGTTTCTATTTTTCTCTCATAACATCCAGTTGTGAAGAGATGTAACTCATCATGTCAGTTTTGAAATTATCAAGGATATTTCCAATCTCTGCCCAAGTAGCTCCTCCGCCAGTTAATTTTTGTTCCCGTGATAAAACGTCTCGATCCTTTATGATGGTTCTAGAAGATCCCCTAGAATATCATCAACATAAGTCCACAATATGATCAAAGGATTCCTTGTAGATGTCTCCCTTCCATAACATATTAAGCATGTCCACGAAGTCTTCTCTTATTTCCCACATCATAATGATATTGAGGACATCCCTTCCATTAGTGGTTTGACCTAACCTCTGTACATTATACATAATCCTTTCCACAAAATCCTCCAAACTCTGATCATATTTTTGCACCATCTTAAACAACTCTTCTCTTTTATCCTTCGTCCTACAATATTCCTGGTACTTTTCGAGGAATACACATTTCATATGATCCCACGTAGCAACACTTTCGCCACCCAAGATCATGAAATAATGTAAGGCATTATCTGTCAAGGTAGCAGGAAAGAGTTTCAGCTTATGGTCACTGGAGGTGTAGTCATAACTTCGACAGAGAATGTCGAAATCAAAGAGGAATTCATCTGGATCCTCTATGGACTTCCCATGAAAGTGAGGTAGCACCCGAGGGTGAAATATTCTTCATGGGGGGCTGTCCAGTTGGTTTCCGAATAGGGAATTGGAGTGCGGAGACTCTCTCCTCATGCTGGAGGTCACCATTACCATTATTATTTTCCCCTATTTCTTCCTCATGATCGTTGTGGTGACATTCGTTATTCATGATTAGCTCCTTCTCTTGTTGTTTTCGATTCTTATAATCTTCAAAATTCTGTCGAAACTGTAACCACTCCTCTTTTGTCACTTCCTCTTCATCGATTTGGTAAACCTCCTCTGGTCCACCTAATCCCACATAACTACCCCTATCTCCTGGATTTCCTTCCATAGGGACACCGGATGGTGTCACAACTCCTACCGTTCTCTCCACAGTTGACACTGATGCTTCCATCCTAGGAGAAACAAGGCTTCTTCTCACAGATGATTGTCTTTGATTTCGAGCCCCAATAAAAGAATTAACCCTAGAAACTAATTCATCAACGAATATATTTCTCCCCAATCCTTGGCTACAACCACAGCCTATTCCACCTACCAAGTTAGTATTTTGGGGGGTTCTGGGAATATCCCATTGAGTTATTCTCATATTCATGCAAACCTATAAATCATGCAAGCTTAAAATCATACATGATCCCCAGGTAAGGAACATGTTTGGTATGTTGAAGGATGCACAACTCTTCAGTACGTCTTATCACTCTTGCACCTGCGAATCAGGCCTACTAAAGAAAATGAATCAATTCAACTACTAACTATGCCTATCAACTACCTTCCCTGGAAATGACACCAAAATGTTGGGCACTCTATAT
Source organism: Pseudotsuga menziesii (assembly GCA_001517045.1). NCBI lineage: Eukaryota > Viridiplantae > Streptophyta > Pinopsida > Pinales > Pinaceae > Pseudotsuga > Pseudotsuga menziesii. Next base: position 744,572 of record LPNX010018664.1, on the reverse strand, counting down.
ACTCATTAATTACTTAACAAGAAGAGTGTTCAATATTTAATTGTCAACCTAGGGAAGTCTGTTATTTCAAAGGTAATTAGCAAAGTATATGGCATAAACATTTTCAGTAGTTGATAAGTAAAATGAAATTCACTCAATTCTGATTACTGCTCAGCCAAATCAGCTCCCTGTAAGAAATCAAAGTAACATTACCCATCTAGAAATTGAAAATAACTTCTATTTCCTATCATACTAATCTTAAGGTTTATGATCTGAAGAGAAATCCACCTAGAATTACTTTTGCAGAAAATGGAAGTCTAATTTACCAAATCAAAAAGATCTCTACTCATTAATCAAACAAAAAATTCATTAAATCAAATGACTTATATAATCAGGAAAAATCTAGAAAGATAAATAACACACACAACACAGGAGTTGAGTGAGTCTGTAACGGCTACTCACACACTTCTACATAAAGGGAAAGATTAACTACACAGTCAAATGTCACACAAAACCACCTACAATAAGCCAAAGTAAAACCAAATAATGCAATCACTTAATGAATGCAGTTACAACTAACCATATGGATGTATCAAACTAAAATTCCACACTAGACTGAAATGAAATAAACTAAATCATCTAAACTACCAACAAATCTGTTAGAAGGCAGGCCCTGGCCTTCAAACAGAGATTTTTTCGAAATCTCACAAATTCTACAATAGATAAATGTGGAGAATTGTCACTTCTTTATTAATTTGATAAAAATTGCAGTTACAGTTACAGTCACTCTGGTGTATCTCTTACAATTTGCGAACCCTTGGGTTTCCCTGCCTGCGAATACTTATACAAGAGTAAATATATTCTGTTACATAAATTTCATGCAGCCATGAAGATATTTGATCTCCAGGATGCCGAATCATCAAGACAGTTACAGCTAACAATCCCTTGCATAAAATCAACTCAAGAATAAATAGGATTTTACTTCGAGTTGTTCCGCGAATTGACATGCCCAACAAAGTGCAGAAGATTCTCGGGGAGTTTCAGTTGCAAGCATGAAAGAGTATCTAAGATTCCTTCGCAATTAATGTTGAACAAGTCATTGGGCAAGTATTTGATGCCAAGTGGGAATAACTTATGGATATGACGAGCTGTTGCAGTTGCGCCACCTAGTGATTCTGAATCCTTCTTTCAATTAATTAACAAATAAGCATAGATAAAGGGTAAAATTCATAATTATAAGTAAAACCAAGCATAAAACGAAATAATGAGTAATGATTTATACCTGAGATATTCATGCTTGTTTTTATGGAAAGGATAAGGATTCAGCTTCAAAATAGGGATAAAAATAGGGAAAAAGGATGGAACAGAGTAGTGAAAAGGGGCTAAATTCAGGACCCAACAACACCAACATGGGTCATTTTTACCTACCATGAAAAATTTGACGATTGATGAAAAATAAACTATCATAATGGGAAATAAGGACTATCAAGGGATTCCTCTTGGTACATGTGAAGTTTATGTAGAGGGAAATATGGCCAATATATCTAGATCCATTCCCACTAAATTATAAAAAAACACTTAGAGACATTGAGAATGTCTTTACAGTGCATATTGATATCCAAAAGAGATTGAAACTTACATTTCACTCTTCAAGGAGTAAATAGATTTTTTTTGCCTGGTCTTGCGAAGAGATGCCAGAAATCTATCCAATCATTATTGAACATGAGATAAAATAATATATCCAAATGTTAAACTAGTTCGACAAAAGCTACAACCCGTTAATCCTAGAAAGGATGATGTTGTCAATGAAAAAGTGGAGATCCTCCTTCATGATAATTTCATCAATATTATCCCTTTAACTAAATGGGTGTCTAAATTGGTACCTATTGATAAAAACCAGGGCAACGTTAAAGTATGCACAGAGTTATGGGACATGAACTTAGCTTGTCCTAAGGATAACTATCCTACACCATTCATCGATCATATTGTTGATGAGTGTGTAGGGAATGAAATATTTTTATTTATGGATGACTTCTCAAGGTATAATCAAATTCAAATCCACTTGGAGGATCAACACAAGGTTGCATTTATATGTCCCTGGGGGACCTTTACATACAAGAAGATGCCATTTAGCCTAAAAAAATGCTTGGGATACATTCCAAAGATCCATGTCGTACAATTTTCACAACATAAAGAAGAATGTCGAAGCTTAATAAGATGACATGCCAACTAAATCAGAAGGATAATTGACCATACCAAACTTCTTAGGTCGACTTTCAATAAGTGTTGTTATTACAAGATTTGATTGAATCCCCATAAATGCATATTTCATTTCATTTTGGGTCAGTTTCTCAATTTTAACATTTCAAAATATGGTATTCTAGTATATATGTTTTAGGTTGAACCAATATTTCAATTCCCTCCCTTGTGCAATTTGCATCAGCTCTAGAGCCTCAAGGGAAGGCTAATTTCTTAAGAAGATTTATTGATAATTACAATGAGGTCACAAAATATTTCATGCAAATTTTAAGGAAAGGGGGTCATTCATTTGGGGTGATAATGCTCAAAGATATTTTGATGCATTAAAAAGGCACTTGTGTCTTCCCCATTTCCCAATCCACCAAACTATAGCAAAGATTTATTGTTATATCTAGTGGTGTCAAAGTCAATAATCAAAATGGTGTTGGTTCAAGAATATGAATTAAAACAAGAACATGTCATCTATTACCTAATAAAGAACTTGGTAGGCCCTAAATCGAGGTATTCTCATGTAGAAAAACTAGTGTTATCTTCAATTCATGCGATGCAAAGAATATGACAATATATTATCCTAAAATGAACAATTATTGTGGATATCAATCCCTTTCAACACATATTGTCTTCAAAAATTGTCGAAGGTAAGTACAATAAGTGAATTGTGATCCTACATGAGTTTGATCTAAGGTTTGCATTAGTCAACTCAAAGAATTTGTTGGCATTTTATGAACTCATGTCAAAGATTCCTAAATATCGTGAGGGATAACTGGAGAATGAATCAATATTTGATGAGCATATATTCCTCATCAGCTCATATGACCCATAGTATGGGAACATTTTGGTTCACCTCCATACCTAGAGGATCCTAACCTAATATTCTAATGAGAATATACAATAAATCCATCAATAATCAAATATTTATGTTATCATTGGGGACATTTTATATCGCCAAGGAATCAACACATTTCTGAGACGATGTCTAACTCATGAATAGGTGGAGAAATTACTGAATGATTTCCATGGAGGAGCATGTGGTGGTCATTTATCATGGCTTGTTATAGCCCCAAAATTCTGCATTCATGATATTTTTGGACCTCAATATTCAAATACTTCATCGAAGCAGTTAATAAGTGTCATCCTTGTCAAACATTTACCAGGAAGATACACATGTACCCTGCTCATGTCTATCTTATGATCATTGTCAATCCCTTCACAAAATGGGGGGTAGATTATACAACTTGCATTAATCCAACATTGACAAAGGGCCATAAATACATTATTGTTTCCATGGACTAATTCACTAAGTAGGATAAATTCATGCGTACATTCACTTGTGGTGGTGAAATTGTAGCACACTTCATGTTCAACAAAATCATAACCTGAATCATTATAACCATGGATATTGTCACAGATAATGGTGGTCACTTTCAAAACAAAACGATATTAGAATTAGCTGAGAATCTTGATTTCCAACAATATTTCTCTTCACCATATTACCCACATGCCAATGGACAAGTAGATGCGGTTAATAAGTCCTTGAAAATCATGTTGCAATGAACAATGAGTAGAACTAAAAACAATTGGCATATTGTGCTATATCCAATACTCTGGGCTTATCGAAATTCAATCAAGATTTCCATATATTTTACCCCCTTTTATCTCATTCAATGAGTTGAGTTTATGTTACATATCGAGTGTGATATTCCATCATTGAAACTAGCCATAGATATCATACCAGACAACACCTAATCAGAGGAACACCTAGTGTGCTAGGAACAAATAGATGAAAAACTCATAAGGGACACTAATACTAGCGATGAAGCACACACGAAGCGCATCAAAGCTCAAAATGACAATTATATCCATCCTCGTGTCTTTTCTGAAAGAGACATGGTGCTCTTCTATGGCGAACTTGGGTATGGGAAATTCCATTCCATGTGGTTTAGTCCTTACATAGTAAGGTTAGTATTAAAAAAGGGATTTTATGAGTTGGAAGACTTCAAAGGAAACATTCCAGTGACTATAAATGGACTCTACCTAAAGAGGTACTATACTTATATGGTTTCTTCTAGGAAAAATATGTTTAGACTTGTTGCATTATAAGTATCTTAGGTTGCTTTAACTTTTTGTTTTTTATTTTAGTATTGTTTGTTGCTTATTGTGCTATGTAATCGATTGGAATATGTTGTCATATTCACCTATGTTTATGAAAGTTGTGGATGGGTCTAGTCATCACACTTGGAATGTTGCTTCTGCAGCTTGTGCGTTCTATTCTTCCATAGGTCATCTCGTGAGTTTAAGGGGAGAGTGTCTTGGTTTGAAAACCGAAATTTTTTTCGAGTATAGTTACATGATTGACTTATTGTTGGAATCAGTTTCACATGGAATCCAACAATTAACCATTCACCTAGACTCACAACTGGTAGTTTCCCAATTAAATGGCACATACCATGTCTATAATTCTACTTTGTTAAGAAAATTTACGAGGGTGCAACTTATTAAACGTTATTTTGAATTCATTACTTATGTGCATGTGCCAATAAGGATGAATTATGTTCTAATACATTAGAAAATTGTGCATTAGATTGGAATTTTTCACATAATTAAACAAGAACATTGTAAAAAAGAAAGAGCATGTACAAAGTGTATATAAGGAAAATAAAAAGTTTTCATTAATATAGAAGTTTTCTCATCAAGTTAAAAATAAAATTTATTTAGATTCAAATGAGTCATATCCAAAATGAGGCTCCAGAGCCTCTATAAAAAATGTGACACCATGACAAATATATATCTTAGGTGCGGGATGCACATCATCGTAGGTGAGGACTAGGAAGGCTACTCGACAAAATATCCAGACCCATACTCTAGAATATCCAACCAATTTCCTCTGTAAACATTCTAATAGATCCTCTACCTCAACCATGGGGAGTTGGGTTCTCAAACCATCCATGTTCCTCTTTAAATTTTCTATCACTTTATATGCAGTAACATCAGCTAGGCTTTCATCATCCGCTCGTCACCTTCGTCTTTGGAAAGGTCTTATTGGATGAACTCTACCACGTTTTGTAAGAATAAAATTGGTTACTGGAAAAAAAATAGGGTCATTCCACTTGCATACATGCATTTTATTATTCTAAAACATCGTCAACCCTAGGATCCCTGTTCTTTATTTTGCAACATTAGCCTTCTATATTGAAAATTCATAATTAATGAACTAGAGCCTGCCTAAAACATGGGTACCCTAGGTGGTTCCTTGTTAATCATATGGTTCCCATGATGAAGAGATTTTTTAGGTTCAATAATCCCTCATAGCCCCTCCATGATGAAATGCTAAATCCTCATTTAACTCTTCTTCATTTATTTCTATTCAATCCCCATAGAGATTCTCCTAATTTTGTGTTTCAATTGTGTTGTTGCATTCCATTCTGCTACTTACATTAACTAAGCCTAATGCATCTTTTCCATTTTCCACTCATTTATCATAGCTCACACATTCTCATTAACTGTAATTCTTTGCATTTATTGTATCCATTTCTCAAATCCATGATCGGAGGAGACCACCCATGAGAATGTCCACTTCATGAAAATCCCTTTTTTTCATTTTCTTTTGCATATGTATGTCTTGTACACTTCTTACTTACTTTCACACCATGTAAAAATCGTCTCCTCCAATGTACTATAGCATTATTTTATTCTTTTTCAAACTTTAATATGAAAACGACAATAAAAAACAAATATTTATAAGGAAAAAGAGAGGGCATAAATAATTATGATCTCATATGAATGTCATGAGAAGCACAATCATGTCGCCTTTGAACAAAAGAATTGTGTCATGTCCATATTCACAATGGGGTATTAGTATTGGCCATATAAACGAAATTACCATGATTTGAGTCATAATACTCCAGTAAGTTACTCTTCTAACCACTATGGAGTAGTCTTCATTGTATCATGCATTGAGGATTGAATATCATTGTATTATACATTGGTCATCATTGTTTCTCAAGTCACGTAATGTGTCATGTTCTTTTGTAAAGGAAGTATTAGCCTAAGTCAACCATTCCTCACAATCTTAACTTTTCATGTTGACCTTCCTTATTGTAAAAATTGTTCTCAGTTTTCATCATTGCCAATTTTCCTTGCACTCAACAAATGGAAAACACCATTGGTCACTGATTGAGTGGTTTCCCATCATGTTTGATGACAAGGACTATATTCACATTTTTGGATTTGTGTTTGACCTTGGAATACATTTTCATCATTGGTGGAATCCCTCACCCCTATTAATGACTTACATTATCAATTGTGTAACACCCCGGTTTTGACCCCATTTGCATTAAAAATGTATATGATGTATATATTGTAATTAGTCATGGTGAGGAGCTAAAGGAAAAAGCCCCGCCATTGATTTAGTATTTTATGTTTTGATGATTAAAATAGATGTCGATGGTATTTTGTAATAGCCAGGCACATTATAATTTTGGACATCATGTAAATACGCAATTTAATTAAAATACCCACAACCAGCTATGTCAATGCAACATTAAAGAGATGAGGGAATGATTTCCTAAGGATAAATGGGGGGAAATATTCAGACCTTTGAGCCAATGGGGAAAAGCCAAATGTCAAAGGGAAAACCCATCAAGCTGTTAACTACCCATTTTGTCTTCTTGTGCCAATCATTTATTTCTGCCAAAAATTGGTTGAGGTAGTTATTGCATGGGGATGGGAAGAGTATGGCATCCAAATTCGAATTGAAGAATCCATCAGCTTTTAGAAAACGTTTTTTGACTTCTTGGTCAAGTAAAAACCCAAAAACATCTGCCCATTCTAGTAGGCATTCACGTTTTTATTTTTCCTCACCAATCTCCTTCACGTTGGGCTCTTTCAGGCAGCTGGAGCTTCCTGTGTGTTTTCATTTCACGTTTTTGGTTGTTTACTTCATTTTCCCCATGGATGGGAGGTCTTTTTTGGTAATTTCCAGTGGTTGGGTTGTCTCCCTCACATTTTCCTACCATTTTCCTCATTTTCCATGCCCGAGAAATTCGTTTTTGTGTTGCTGAGTGAATGGCCGGCAAGGATTCATGATTTTGGGGTTTATAGCAGTCGTTTTTTCTCATGAAATGCCCAGAATCGTTGTTGAGTTCGAATTGCTCATCCAGGGGTCAATTTCCCCATTTTACCAATCTGTTTTTGGATGCAAAACGTTTTTTTCTCAAACCCAGAATTTGCATCTTGTTGTTAGTGCACCCTGTGTTTTGGTATGAACCGGTTTCGAGTGGAAGAGGGAAGAATTAGCTTGATAAACCTAGTGTAGAAAGGAACCACGCAGAAAGATCAAGAGGGGATGTTTATTCTTTCTTGCACACCCTGAAGAGCACTGAAAGGGAAGGCATAGCCTGAGGGCCTGTGTAGCAGAGAAGGGGAAGTTTCCTTGTGTTGGGTGTGTAGCAGAGAAGGGGATGTTTCAACCTTCCACTTCCTTGGTAGCCTGATAAACCCAAATGTAGTTTTGGCTTGGCTAAATTTTGATATTTCTTTGGCTATGTGTAAGGCTGATTTTGTTCCCTTATTCCTTGTGGAAATAATTCCCAAATCGGGGGTGGCAGTGGTGCCGAGAGATTGATGAGCACACTGTCCTATGGTTGGGTGGAACTTTGCCGTGACATAGCTGGTTGCAGGACAACTCATTTTCAAGTTAAGTATTTCTTGTGTATTTTATTTTCTGCAACTGTAATTGTTTAATTAATTATGATGAACATGTTGAAGGCTTTGATGAATGTATTTTCTTCCGCTGTAGATTGAATTATGCATCTTTAAATGTTTTATATTCAATGCATTTTTAATATGTATTATGTTCATGGGGCTAGTTTCCCTGCTTAAATGATAGAACCAATGTGCAATCGCGTCCTCTCAGATGGGAGGGGATGTGAAAGATTGTTTCTTAGGGGTTTTCTTCTGTGTGCTATTCAAATATGGTGCATGCAAGAGATTCTTGGTGGTTAGTCCTGCAAAAATTCACCCAATTCATTTCCCAAGTCAAATATCTTCCTGATATTTCCTCATGTTGGTTGATGGAGGATGACCTAATGCATCCCTTCCAATGGATCTCTTTCCATCAACTTCAAAACATTCTACTTTGGGGTCAAGATCTAGATTCTATATAGTACCTTAGGGCTTGCAATCATTAGTGACATGTTTCCTCACTATTAGGGAGTGGGAATACATTAATGTATCCTACTTGATGGATTCTTTAAGTATTCAACTTCAAGACATCTATTCACACTTGCTAGAATGTACTAGGTACCTTAGGGCCCATTATCATCATCGATCGCTTTCCTCACATTTGTTAACAGTATACATCAATGACCAGTAATCAAATGGTGTCCATTCAAATTTAGATCATCTATTCACATGGGTAAGATTTGTACCTTTTGACAGTTTGGATGGAAGATATTGGGATAATAGTAGCACTATCACATTTTTTTAATGCCCAAGTTGTGCAAGACTATAGCATACACTATCTTGCATTGATACAATACATAATGATGCATAGATCCACTGTGTATATGTTCATGGCTATTATATACTTTTGACATGGATCCACTGTGTATCATCTTCGTAGCCATTTTGCATCATCTTCTTTATCCATGGATCCACTATGCATTATAGTCATGGACATGATTTTGCATTCATTATATGTCATGGAACCGTATTGTAATTTGATCTGGAGGCCATGTTCTTCTCACCCTTAAGCATGGACATATTTGCATTGGGAATAGCAAGTTTTTATGATTGTATTTTCAGTTGTAGTTGATATTCCAGATCTAGTTTAGGTGAATCCTACTCATGCCCCACTTACCAGTATTCCAGTTGGTTTATAATGTATTTTAACTATCTATATCTCCTATGACCTCACACATTAGGGGGCATCTGTTATAACATGAAATTGCTCAAAGATGCTAAAAATCCTCCATATCCCCCTCACATACCAAGTTATGTGAAATGTTCTTCAAAAAATAACATTTTGTTATGTGTGTGTGGGTTTCATGCAAGCAACATGTGTATACACATATTTCCAATGAAAAATGCACATACCCCTATAAAAAAAAAAAAAAGGAATTTTCTTGGATGTTTGGTACAGTTATGGTTCAGTCTAGTACCATTCACACTATAACAAACCACCCAAACCATTTATAACAAAGTATAAAATAAGATGCAAAAGGAAGGACATGGCAAAAGTTATTGAAGAAAGAAAGGAAAAACTGGAGGTTTGAGTAAGGAGTTTATTGGCTCAAGGATTTTACAAGAATTCTAATCCTCATTATCCATTATATGTTGAGTGAGACCTTCTTCATATGTAAGTGAGGACTAGCCATCATAGTCCCTTTTATTCTTGGTTGGAAGAAGTTCATGGAAGAATAGTTGTCAGTGGCCTAGATAAGCAAGAACCATACTGGTGACGGAGACACCTCACTGAGAACTTAGGAATCATTTATATTTTTAGTATGTATCTTGAAAGTAATATAATATCACTCTTCTTCTACTTCCCGAGATCATATTGTTCATTATGTCATTTATTATTGCATTGAATATCATGGGTGGAATTGATATCGATATTTAGTGCTCAATTTAATTAGTTCAATTATTGAATTTGGCATCTCTCCATGTTATCATTTTATGGTATACAAGATCATTTGAGAAAGGAATTTATTTTTTAATTTTTTGTGTAGGTATCTGGGAGTTTCAAGGTTGTTCAAACGATAGTGCTCAAGGTCATCCACTTGCAACAAACTTCAAGCATGGAATACAAGTACACCCATACTTACTCATTTGATTCATACTGATCAAGTAAGTAGGAAATTAGAGGTTGATATTCCCTTCAATCCATTGGTATTTTAAACTCTATATATGAGGTGAGTAAAATACTATAACCAAAACCCTCCAGAGCATGGCATCAACACATAAAAATGAAATTATATGACATGTAAGAGCTCCCGAGTCTTGATAGGAATTCAATTTACACATCCAATGACTGAATATATATGTTGACTCTTATATAAGGTAGAAAATTCAAGCTAAGAAATACAAGTATGCATAGGAATGGCTCCTAAAACTTCTATTCATTTGAGTTCTTTCAATAGTAAGTGAAACCAACTTTGACTTGACCAATTTTCAACTATGATAGCTAGGAACAAATGATTTATTCTTTTTGTGCATGACCATGTTGTATAACCCGTTGGTTATAGAATGTAGAAAGTTTACAATGTATAAAGAGTAAATATATTTGGCCTCAACTCATTGGAAATAATATGAAAATACAAAAAATTTACATGTCCTAAGGGGGGGCATATTTGAGATAGGAAACAAAGGGTAACTTGAGAATTTCCACTACAATGTAACTCTTCCATCTTGAAAAAATTTAAACAAATATTGACAATTTATTTTAGAAAGGAGCATCTAGGCTAAACTTGAAATTTTGTGTAGACTTCATTTACTATAGCATGATAAAATGTTTAAATAAAAGATACATATATAGTAAATAAGAATGGATAGAAATACATAATAGGATACAAGAAGTCCTCAATTTTATACTTTTTGCAAAACCCATTATTAACACCCACCCTCCGCCCGCCACCCCTCTTACAGGAGTAAGAAGACAAACCATCCATGAAATTCATTGTCAATGATTGTTATTACTTTATTTTAAATTCATATTTGGTAGCAAAGATAAAACAAAGTTATGAAACCCAACTCACTAGAAGTGTAAAAATATTAAGAATGCGCCTATCTAGCAGAAATTATAGGAAATTTGAGGTCTAAAATGCGCCTCTAATATTATAAATTTTGAAGGAAAAGACACAAAACTACTTTTTGTTTTTGTATTTTCAACTTATCTCCCTATAGTTTTATTTAATTTCCGAGCGAGAGCACTCATTGGATGTGTAATTCGATTCCGCACCCAACGAGTACCCACATTGCATCATTGGATGTGGAATTCGATTCTGCATCCAACAAGTACCCACATTGCGTCATTGGATGTGGAATTCGATTCTACATCCAACAAGTACCCACAATGCTTACTTTGATGGATCCCACCCCACAAAAAATGAGAAAATGAGAAACACATTTTTTAATGTATTTCTCATTTTTCACGAGGCGAGGTCCATCAAAAGTATGTAGTGATGTACTCATTGGTCGTGGATCCAAATTTTGCATCTAGTGAGTGTTCCCATTTGAAATTTGAGTAAAACACAGGGAGATAAGTTGAAAATACAAAAACAAAAATTAGTTTTTCTATGATAAAAATAGCAAGTCAACCATTATGGTTGAATTATTTTCTTTAAATTCTATTGGTTGTTCAATTCCAATGCAGCAATGGCTCATTTTCTTCTAAGGCCCATTTTAGACCCCAAATTTCCTCTAATGTAAATATGATAAAGAGACACTTTATCTTTTCATAGATTCCAAGTAACTAACCGAGGTTGAGTAATTTCCACCCAACCATACATAGCATACTATAAATACCACCTCCTAGAAAAGTTATGATACCACTAAGGTGAAGAGGATGGTGTCGAATTCTCAAGGTAGTTTCTCCATTCAAGGGAAATAAAATAATTTACTAAGTATCTCACTATTGAATTATGAAATTTGATAAGCTATTTGGTACCTAGAATACCCACCCACACAACAAAAGGATAAACCCTTCATTCTATGTTGAACATTTCCTTGGAAATCTCTCCCTCTGGTTCTCTTCATTGTGGAATAACTAGTCTTACACCATTTTCCATTCATTTCCATCGTATTTTTCTTGGTTCCTGGCTTGTTCCTATTAGAGCATAATAACCCTCTCCTTAGCTTCATTCTCCCACCTAGTGACTTAGACTATGATTTCATGATTCTAGTGAGCCAAATCTCATTTAGTTTGACCACCTAAGTCACCCTAAAGCTTACTTCTAAACTCTAAGGGTCATAAAATACCTTATCTTCCTTTTTCAGAACTCTTGAAGTCTATTTTGGGATATGAGGGTAATTTCCTTGAATTAGGGCTTATATTCCTTGATTTTAGGGTCCCACATTGCAAGTATGAGTTATGGAGTGAATCTAGGGAGTTTAATCCACTATTTAGGGACTCCATGCTCCTCTTTTTTAGCTATTATGAGAAAATAGTTCCCTCTTTGGGTGTTTTTATGGATGTGCACCTCATGCATGTGCCTTCACTCAATTGTGTGTGCCTTCAGTTGGTTTTATGTGCCTTTTGTCAATTTCTCCTAGCATGTAGGGAGCTAAGTCGACTTAGGGAAGTCACGAGTTAGTCAAACCCATCTTAGAGAGTGTCAATGGATAACTAAGGGTCATTGGCTCTAGTTAATCCTAACTAGCATCTCATGCATTGCATGAACAATTCAAATTACCTCCATGGCCTATTCAAATTTCCTTGCCTATTTATACTTGCTACTTCATTCATTGAAGCTTAATGTAATACAACATTATCTCATGTTATTGACTTGTCTCTTTTGTGTAATGATTATGTTTTAAGATATTTATTACATGAATCTGTTAGAATATTATCGATCTCTTTCATAGTTGTTAGATTTTTATCAATTTAGACAGTATTATATTAGGATCTTATCTGAGAGAATAACATGCACAACAATCAATCACAAGAGACAATAGACACAAAGATTTTCCTCGGGGAAACCATAAAGGAGAAAACCCCACAACTTCCTCAGAGATAGAATAAGCACCAATAGCAATAGTAAAACCCAAATACAGTAAGATGATCTCTGACAGCTATTCTCCCTCTTATCCCAGCTCCTTCTCTCTCACTCATGCGCTACAACTGAGTGTGAGTGACTCTATGATAAATAGAGAGGTTCACTCTCTATTTATACTAGTTTTCGACTTGACAATAACTTACCAGGGCCGACTTCTCTAGGAGATTCTAATAACCCTAGTGCCCCACAACTGCGGGGACATTAACCCCTGATCAACTAGGAGGGTTAACCTATATGACTTTACATGACTTGTTTACATTATTGATTCTCACGATAGGAACATTGAGGACTAATCAAATACAATATATGAAATACATAAGTGAATAGATTTTGAAGTTACAAATAAATCAACAATAATATTTCTATGTTGCTTAGTATCTAGATCTACCTGCTCAAATTCTACATGGTATCAAAGCTGCAGGGTTTCTAAACAAATTGGTATTCTATTTTTTACAGGGATCTGGTCTTATTAAAGGTTGAAGGAGACCCTAGAAGATTCTCAACATATGCCATATGAGGGCATATTCAAATCCATTGACAGGTTGAAAGAGACCCTAGAAGATTTCAACATATGGAATACTAGGACATATTCAAATCCATTGATGCCTTGTACAAATCCTACTAGAATGGGAGATGCACCGAGTTTGATCCACCACTCGGTTGAGGAAGCCCCTTATACATGCCCTGAATAAGAGGGGATCGACCAGTTTTTACTCTACATTGGAGAACATGTACCAAATCAGGTTCTCATTGAAGAATACTTTTAGAATGTCTTTCATACTTTATATCTACAAATTTTTCTCCTACAATTCCCAAAATCCCACACAAAATCTTCAAGGGGTTTCCTCCATTCAAAGCAAGTAGTGGTTGAGAACCATAATTCAAACACTTCAATGTGTTTGGATCTCATGAATGGGATAACATGCACCTCAAGAGAATGAGGAATTCACAAAATTTTGCATGGATCTTTGCAAATCCCTTCATTGAGAAGCAGTTCAACAAGTTACAAGTTGCATTGAAATTGAAGGCCCCTTCTCAGCAAATGATTTAGCCTTCTCATTTACATGGCCCTTTAATGGTTCTTTTGTCCCCTATGCTTTTTCCCTCTTAGTTTTAGATAATATTTTGTACATGGGTACCTAACATGGCTACAAATTGTTAGGACCCATTTTTCTTGCATTTATTTCACCTAGCTCCGCTTATGGGGGGGTGTTAGAGCATAATAACCCTCTCAAGTTTTATTTATTCTCCTACCTAGTGACTTAGACTATGATTTCATGATTATAGTGAGACAAATCGCATTCAATTTGAACACCTGGGTCACCCTAGAGCTTACTTCTAAAATCCAAGGGTCCTAAACCACCTTATCTACTTTTTTTAGAACTCTTGAATTCTATTTTGGCATATGAGGGAGAATTCCTTCAATTGGGGATTATTTTCGTTGATTTTAGGGTTTCACATTGCAAGTTTGAGTTATGGTGTGAATCTAGGGAGTTTAATCCATTGTTCAACGAATCCATGCACCTATTTTTTTAATCTATTATGAGATAGTAGCACCCTCCTTGATTCTTTTCAGGGATGTGCACCTAATGCATGTGTCTCAAGTCCATTGCATGTGCCTTCTATCAGTTGCAATAAGTTTCTCCTAGCACTAATTGTAACTATTTAGTGCTTTATGAAAAATCTATTAATTATCCTTGGACACATATAATGTTGAGTTTTCCCTCCTTGTTATCCTTGGTTGTGACAATATGAATGGTCAATGTATGATTTTTGCACCATTTTTCTATCCAAATAATTCCTTCCAAACACTTCTCTAACTAACATGCATGGACAATGCCTAGTGTTTAATCTTTCTAAAATATCATAAACATATTCTTAAATATTATAAAAATGATTTAACATATCTCAATATATATTCAACACGCCATTTTATGAACGCAACACTCTCTCGGTGTAGGCCTTGTTTAATTTTGAAGATTTTCTTTTCCTTAAAGAGATGGATCACTTCATTACCACAACCATTCACAACATATGTTCCCTTCCATTTTACAAAATTGAAGCCCAAAGGTAAAAGTGTTTAAATGGTGCTCTGATATCGATTTATAACATACCATGTCTTATTATTCACATGTGACTTGCAAACTATTGTATTTTATTTTAAGAAAATACTAAAGATAGTTGTTCATGCCAAATTTAGAACAAAAAAATCACCATATTGAGAGTAAAAACATCAACATCTTCTAACAAAATTTAATTTGCCATACTATGGTCAGTGCAACAAGTTTCTATGTTAGGTTAAAAATATTTTGATATGTATTTCCATTAAATCTTCAATAAGATTTTTTTTTAAATTACACTGAGTTGTTTACTTGACCCATAATCATAACATTTCTACCCTCTTTGGGTAGAAAGCATCCCCATTTTCTCTGAGAGGAAGGGGAAATGGAGTTGAAAATCTAATTAAAATTACCCTCTTTACGGTGCCCACCTATCAAGATAATATAGGTTATAGAATTGGGAACAAAGTGATGCTTCTCTATTTGTCAAAAGAGCATTTTGACTTTATAGAAGTGGCATCAAATTTTCTAGCAATATCTACTTTATCAATTGTTTGAAAACCAATTGTTTTGTTGTTATTTGTTGCATCTAACAAAGGCTCATTTTCAATATTTTGGATATAGCTTGCACCAGACTTTCCAAGATGTGAAATTGATGCTTCCTTTACTTTATAATCAATAACTCCAATGATGTTACTATCACCATGAAGGGTGTCAATATTTACAAACTTTTGATGAAGAGAACAATCTTTAGAACTATAATCACACACTAGAATTTTGAACTTTATCCTTAAAGGGGGGGACCTGGTATGCAATTGTAGAGTAGATATTGACTACAATTGTAGTTAGCTAGCTAAACTTGTTAAAATGTGGGCATTGTTGACATTCAAAATCACCTTACATTAACAAAATCCCAAGCTTCTACAACAATAATTGAGTGTACTATGTTGTCATTCTTAAGGACAATAAACTTGAATTCAAGCTAAAATTCACATTTATTGAAATCCCCACCTCACTCCTTATTATTACTACAACAAAGTCTTGAGTAGAAGAGTCTTATTCTATTTAATAATCTACTGGAAGCATTACTGCTACAAGAATGCATAAGGCGATCATTATGACAATTGGAAGTTGTCATTGAAACCCCTCCCATTAATGTTAATGTTGAGTTGCTTCCCATTTTTGCCTATGAGTAATGACACCCTTGGGTAGGTTTGCTACAATATGTAATTAAAATATAACAACCTTCAAAATATGAGAGCCTTCATGTATAAATGAAAAAACTACAAAGTACTCTCTTCTATCAATTAATTGGTAGCAATTTTGTGTATTTAAGATAATATATCAAGGTTCAATAATATATGTTACAAGGAAAATGAAACCTACAAGAAGATCTAGGCATCCAACATTTCAGACTTCATTCATGTGAATCAAGGAACTCAATCTAAAGATGGATTTCCCTGACTTACATCCAGAAACCTTCACATGGTTTCCTCTTCTTTGAAATATTTGACTTATGATTATGAATTCTATAATATATGTTAGTTCAAAAAAACTCACCAAAAAGTTTTCTATACCTTTTCTATAAGTGCAAGCATGATATATATATATATATCGAGCATCTAAGATACGCTAGGAAATATACTTACACATTCAACGATGACATATACACTAAGGCATGGTAAAAAGTCAACTTATTCATGCATGGATGACATATACACGTTGACTACTATATATAAGCTTAAAATCTACCTAAAATATTTAAATATTCTAGTAATGACTCCAAAAAGAAATTCTAATCACATTGGTTCTTTCAAAAGTAAAACTAGTTTTAACTTCACCAATTTTCAATCATGATAGCCAAGAAAAAATGTGTCATACTTTCCTTATCGAGAACCTTTCTAAGATGAGGTTTTTTTTTTTTTTGAATTTTTAATGTTACACGATTAACATTTCTATGCCAAATCGTCATTTTAGTTGTGACACTTTCATCTAAAACATGGTTAGAAAAAGTGTAAAATAACGTGATATTCTTAAATTATAAATTAACAATTTAAAAGAGATTGACCTATTTGCTCGACCATTTGCACCGATCGGACGACCGGCAACGTTGGATGTGACCGCTCACGCGAGCCAAGTCGTCTGATCGGTGCAAATGGTCGGTTAAGTAGTTTACTCCATTTAAAAGTATAACTTATTATGAATTTGTAAGGCATGATTATACTAAAACCAATTAATCATAATATTAATTTAGAAAACATCACCAGGTTGTGATGGGTAACATTGATATTAGAATATTGATATTTATATGTAGTCATGAACTAACTTTTTAATTAAAATAAAATAAGAGGATTTTATAATAATAAAAATTATTCCAAAATATTTTACGATGATAATTATTAACATCTATTAAGATTAAATTGGCTTATCGAACCTTAAAAAAAGAGAAATAAATTATTTAGATTGCTTTAAAATTGTGTTCTTATGTTAAAAAATATTTTAGCATGTTAGAAGATTAGGGAGGTTTGTAATACTGTAACAAATATTATGAAAATGTGACCGAAGTTGGGTGTATGTAGGCAACTCTAAGAGAAAGTGGATTTCATCCTCAATACTCATAATTTCACAAAGATGACAAATCCTTTCCACCCATAATGTTTTAGGAATTTTTTAACATCTTGTTTCACTATGAAGCTCATGAGAGTTCATTCTTAATTTGGATATATTTTCTTCTTCGAACCGGTTAAGACAAAGAGATACTTTTGATCTTCTATATTAGGGTTAATGACCTCCCAAAATTATCTTAATTTTATTTTAACCTCTAAATCTTTCTTGTCCCACATTTTCTCTTTCAACTTAGATCTTATAGTATTTTTTAATGTTGTTGATATTTTGCAAAAAGGCATTTTTATCAATCCTCCAATGGTTTAACCAAGCCATGACATCTTTATACCATCCTGTCTTGAGCTGAAGATGGTCTTGACTTGATTTTTAAGCAATTTTAGGGAGTATTTGGTCTTCCGTGGTATTTATCATGTACTTGTATATTCGGAAACCAATCATAGAGACACTTTCGAAGGGGGAAGACCGACTTCTGTTAGGAGAATAGGATAGGGCATATTGCTTTTAATTTTGAGGTTATATGTGATAAAACGCTTCTAGATTTGCTTAATATTCTACATGATTCTCTAGAGATGTTGCAACCCCAAAATTTGCAACCATACAAGATAACAAGAGTGATGAGAATATTAACACATTAATAATTCAATTAATTTAATTGTCAATACGTTAACTGCAATGGAATATCAGTCACTATATATGTGTCATTCACTAAATGCACCCTTCCATTGATTCAACTATGCCACAATGCCAACACAAGCATCTGAACAGTGCTAAGCAAATTCACAAATTAATTCCCACCTCTTTCTAAATTTACCCATCATCACTTTTGTCTGCTATGATTATTTTTCAAAGGACAATAATGATAAATTGAATCTAAATTATATAAAAATAAGCTCATAATAATTAGTAAGTGGCAAATGTGAGCCATTGATATCAATGTTGAGAACTTCAATTTTACATAATGTATAGTATAATAGCAAGGTTAAATATTTCCACCATTGGGGTTATGTATCACAAGAATTTGGAATTAATCAAACTAACAAGATCTATTTTGTTTGTATGCTAGTGAATAACCTGTTTGTTAACCATTTACATTATAAGAAGATACGTATTCCATGAAAAAAATTGTCTACACAAAAAGTTTGATATTAACAAAGGGGGACATAACTAAATATTATACATTAATACATATAAAATTGTAACTTAAGTCATTGAACTGAAAATATCTCCTAACATTTTTCAAACATACTAATGGGTAGTTCACTATTTAACAAAACCAAAGGTTATTTTGAAAAATACTAAATATAAAAGACTTTGTATGTAACAAACTATGGGAATATTAAACAAAATGTCAATATGTTTTCCACAATATGAAATCCATTTGGTACCCAGAAATAACCCATCACAACAAGGAATGGATGAAAATGAATGAAGTGATGACAATGAAAGAATGTTTCTTTAATATTTGTAATTAATAATTACACACATCTAACCATTCATCTTACCTTTGCATAATATAGTTTTTCAATTTTAACTGGTTACCAAGTGAAAACTAATCCTAATGCCAATAAGGGTATCAATTTTCAAGGTTATAGAGTATCCTTTCAAACTTAATAAATTTCATAATGACTTATTCAACATTATAAAATAATTGACAAAAAAAAGGTAAACAGCATCTATAACCTATAAATAGAGGATAACCTCATTATATTCCAAAGTAACTTTTGATGTTAATGAAGCGATGGAATCAAGATCTAGAAACCTTTATACTAAAAAGAACCATTCAACAAAGGTTCTCTTCCCATAAAACCCCTAGAAATAATTTCATAAAGTGCAGTATAAAATGCACAAGGGCTAAAAGGGTTAAGGTAAATATTTTCATTGTTCATGATAACATCATAGATTAATAACAATTACTCCCTGAAGATATTCACGGTGTATCATACTAATGATCATCATTACAAGGATCATGTGACACATTGGAAGAAAAAGCTAGTATGATATCATCCATTAGGTACCTCCTCACCTCAAATGGGAAAAATAAATAATGTGTACAAATCAATTAATATACAAGGATTTTCTCAAAACTCCACAAAGAGTGTGAAAAAAGACGTGTACAATGTTAATATGCATAGGTAGATTCTTAAGAGAAAAACAATAGTGATGGGAAAATAACCTCTCCCCCTTGAAATCAAAGGTCTTATTAAAAATGGAATTATAATCACTGTCATCAAATTTTAATCACAACAATATAAAGACATAATTTAGGTCATTCTCTTTCAAAAGGAGGAAATAATGATGTTTTTGGTCTTGTACACATTAATATTATTTTAATAGATCATATTATATTCTTCCCTAGCATGATAAATTATGGTCGATATACAACCACAAGCTAGGTTAAACTTTAAATGATTACATAAACATTGTAGTGAAAGGCTAAGAAACCCTGTAATTTCTAGAAGCTTTTCTTAGATTCCAAGGTCTTAAAATAATTGTAACTATTTATTGCTTTATGAAAAATCTATTAATTATCCTTGGACATTCAATACATATAATGTTGAAACCCTGTAATTTCTAGAAGCTTTGCTTAGATTTCAAGGTCTTAAAATAACTGTAACTATTTATTGATTTATGAAAACTCTATTAATTATCCTTGGACATTCAATACATATAATGTTGGTTTTTCCCTCCTTGTAATCATTGGTTGTGACAATATGAATGGTCAATGTATGAGTTTTGCAACATTTTTTCATCCAAATAATTACTTCCAAACACTTTTTTAACTAACATGTAGGGACAATTCCTTAGTATTTACGCTTTCTAACATTCCATAAATAAAAACATATTCTTAAATATATACAAATGCTTTAACATATCTCAATTTATATTCAACACACCATTTTATGAACCCAACACTCTCTCACTGTAGGTCTTGTTTAATTTTGAAAATTTTCATTTCCTCAAATAGATGGATCACTTCATTACCACAACCATTCACAACATATGTTCCATTCAATTTTACAAAATTGAAGCCCAAAGGTCAAAGTGTTTAAATGGTGCTCTCATATCTATTTATAATATACCCTATCTTCTTATTCACACATGACTTGCAAACTATTGCATTTTATTTTAAGACAATACTAAAGATAGTTGTTCATGCCAAATTTATAACCAAAAAAATCACCATATTGAGAGTAAAAACATCACCATCTTCTAACAAAACTTAATTTGCAATACTATGGTCAGTGCAACAACTTTTCTATGTTAGGTTAAAAATATTTTAATATGTATTTCCATTAAATCTTCAATAACAAAATTCATTAATTACACGGATTTGTTTACTTGACCTGTAATCATAACATGTTTATCCTCTTTTGGGTAGAAAGAATCCTCACTTTCTTTGAGACGAAGGGGAAATGGATTTGAAAATCTAATTAAGATTACCCTCTTTATGGTGCCCACCTATCAAGATAATATAGGTTATAGAATTGGGAACCAAGCCCTGCTTCTCTATTTTTCATGAGAGAATTTCGACTTTATAGAAGTGGCATCAAAATTTCTAGCAATATTTACTTTACTAGGTGTTTGAAAGCCAATTGTTTTGATTTTATTGGTTGCATCTAACATAGGCTCATTTTCAAGATTTTTGATATAGCTTGCACCAGTCTTTCAAGGATGTGAAATTGATATTTCGTTTACTTTATAATCAATAACTCCAATGATGTCATTGCCATCATGAAGGGTATCAATATTTACAAACTTTTGATGAAGAGAACAATCTTTAGAACTATAATCACACACTAGAATTTTGAACTTTATCCATAAAGGGAGGGACCTGGTATGCAATTGCAAAGTAGATATTGACTACAATTGTAGTTAGCTATCTAAACTTTTTAAAATGTGGCATTATTGAGATGCAAAATCACCTTACATTAACAAAATCCCAATCTTCTACAACAATAACTGAGTGTACTATGTTGTCATTCTTAAGGACAATAAACTTGAATTCAAGATAAAATTCCCATTACTTGAAATTCCCACCTCACTCCTTATTTACTACAACAAAGTCTTGAGTAGAAGAGTCTTATTCTATTTTATAATCTAATGGAAGCATTATTGTTACATGAATGTATAAGGCGATGAATATGGCAATTGGGAGTTGTCATTGAAATCCCTCCCATTAACGTTAATGTTGAGTTGCTTCCAATTTTTGTCTCTAAGTAATGACACCCTTGGGTAGGTTTTCTACAATATGCAATTAAAATCTAACAACATTCAAAGTACGAGAGCCTTCATGTACAAATGAAAAATCTACAAAGTATTCTCTTCTATCAATTCATTGGTAGCAATTTTGTGTATTTAAGATAATATACGAAGGTTCAATAATATATGTTACAAACAAGAGGAAATCTACGTGAATATTTCTATCATCGGACATTTTGGACTTCATTCATGTGAGTCAAGAAACTCAATCCATAGATTGAGTTACCTGACTCACATGAATGAAGTCCAAAACGGTGAATGGTAGAAATCTTCACGCAGGTTTCCTCTTCTTTGAAATATTTAACTTGTGATTATGAATATTTGAATTCTATAATATATATTAGTTCTCAAAGCTCTTTAGGAAGTTTTATATGCCTTCTTTATCAATGCAAGCATGAACGAAAAATAATATATATGACAAGCAAAAGCATCTAGGGCATGCTAGAAAGTCAACTTACACATTCAATGATGACATATACACTAAGACATGCTAAGAAGTCAACGTATGCATGCAATGATGACATATACAAGTTGACTACTATCTCAAGCATAAAAACTACCTAAAATATTTAAATATTCAGAGGAATGACTCCCAAAAAAAAAGTATAATCACATTGGTTCTTTCAAAAGTAAGTAAAACTAGTTTTTACTTCACCAATTTTCAATCATGATATCCAAGCAAAAATGTGTTATACTTTCATTATCCAGAAACTTTCTAAAATGATGTTTTTTTATTTGATTTTTGAATTTTTAATGTTACACAACTAACATTTCTATGCCACATCCTCCTTTTAATTGTGACACTTTCATCTAAAATGGGGTTAGAAAAGTGTAAAATAGTATGATATCCTTAAATTATAAATTAACAATTTAAAAGTATAACTTATTATGAATTTGTAACGTATGATTATCCTAAAACCAATTAATCATAATATTAATTTAGAAAACATCACTAGGTCGTAATGGCTAACATTAATATGCGAATAATACCGTATTGAGATTTATATGTTGGTATGAACCAACCCTTTAACTAAAATAAAATAAGAGGATTTTATAATAATACAAATTATTCCAAAATTTTTTATGGTGATGATGATGATTAACGCCCACTTAGACCAAATTGGCCTTTCAAACCTTAAGAAAAGAGAAATGAATTATTTGGATTTCTTTAAAATTTTATTCCTATGTTCAAATATCTTTTAGCGTGTTAGAGAATTAGGGAGGTTAGTAATATTGTAGCAAATATTATGAAATTGTGATCGAAGTTGGGTGTATGTAGGGCACTCTAAGAGAAAGTGACTTTCATCCTTAATGCTCATAGTTTCAAAAAGATGGAAAATCATTTCCACCCACAATGTTTTAGGAATTTTCTAGATCCTTGTTTCACTATGAAGCTCATGAGACTTCATTCTTATCTTGGCTAGTATTTTCTTCTTCAAACTGGTTAAGACAAAGAGATACTTTTGATCTTCTAGATTAGGGTTAATGACCTCCCGAAAGTATCTTAATTTTCTTTTAACCTCTAAATCTTTCTCACCCCACATTTTCTCTTTCAACTTAGGTCTAATAGTATTTTTAATGTTGTTGATATTTTGCAAAAATGCATTTTTATCAATCCTCCAATGGTTTAACCAAGCCATGTCATCTTTATACCATCTTGTCTTCAACTAAAGATGATCTTAACTGGATTTTTAAGCAATTTTAGGGAGTATTTGGTCTCCCATGGTAATTAACCTATATTATTACATTAGGTAATTAGTCATAGTGATGATTTTTGTGGGGGAAGAGTGGCTTCTATTAGGAGAAGAACATAGGGCGTATTTCTTTTAATTTTTAGGTTATATGTGATAAAATGCTTATAGATTTGCTCGATATTTCTACATGTTTCTCTAGAGATGTTGCAACCCCAAATTTTGCAACCGTACAAGATAATGAGAGTGATGAGAGTTTCATAAAGGAACTTATTTTTATCCCACATCACAATGTTTGTTAATTTACACTTATTTTTTAGACCAAAATAAGATTTCCACCCTCTGTTAATTCTTTTCTCAATGCTATATTTCCAGTTGGGATTATGATGGATATCAATTCTGAGATTTTTGTAAGAAGACATTTCCTCCAAGTTGCTATTGTCATATACAAAATTAGGATAGTTGACTTTCTTGGACTTGATAATCATAAAATTAGCATAGTTGACAACCTTCTAGATTATCGATGTATATGCCAAAAAGGGTTGGGAGAGGGGGAAACCTTGCTTAACTCCAATAGTATAATTAATATCTTTTTACCACCACTTATTGCTCTTAAATTTGGTAATGGTAGTCTTGTACAACCTTAACACAACACCTCTCAACTCGAAAGGAAACTTTAGCTCATCTAATCTATTCCATAAATTATTTCTAGGAACCATATCAAAATCTTTCCTAAGTTCCACGAATGAGCAGAAGAGATTGGATTTACAATTACAAAATTCCTTTACAATGATCCTAATCATAACAAGGTGGTTTGTGGTAGAGTGAAGTCTCCTAAATCCCACTTACCTTCACTTTCAAACCATACATTAATTTTCTTTTCTAAAATGATATCGTATAGCTTGGATAAGAGAGGGATAATCATAATAGTCTCATGGTTAGAGGGATTATTTTTATCACCATTCTTAAATAGGAATAGTGAAGCTATGAGTCCATGGATTAGGGAAACCTTGTGTGACTACTAGATTGAAGAGTTTGTGGATGTCAAAAATGAGAATGGGTCCTCCAATTTTTAATATTTCTACTTGGTATCCTTCAATGTTTTAAGCTTTTCCATTTTCCAAGCTAGCTTAACCCCAAAGTCAATGTATTATAACAAGAAAACTTATTTTGTTGTAAAAAAGAATTGAATGCTATCTATGATTTGGGAATTCGAAGAGCTTTTTAAGATAGGAATTATAATCTTTCAAAGCAATCCTATTATTCTAATCTTTCAAAGAAATCCTATTATTATATTTAGTTTTACTAGTTAGAATTTGTCTCCAAAATTTATTAGAAACCACCTTAGAGAGGTGTAAAAGGTTTTCTTTCTTTTTATTTATATAACACAACTTTTTCTTTTAATTAGTGATTTGTATCTTTTATCTTTTCAGTTTTTTAGACACTCTTCAATAGCTTTCTTGATGGCTCTTCTTGAATTTTTGCATTCTTTATCATACCAGGGGTTAGTTTTTCTATTATTATTTTTACCCGAAACTTCGATAGAAAATTTGTTAATGGAAGATGAGAGGATCGTTAAAATTATGTTAGAGATATTTTATATTGTTCATACTTAAAAGATGAAACAAGTCATTTTTAAACTCGTTTATGAAAATATCATCCTTATTTCTATCAAATATCAAATGTTTTTTACTATGAGAACTATCTTCTATGGGATCTCTATGCATGGAAAAATTGAGGGTTACAACTAGAGGTCTTTAGTTTAAGTCAGACTTGCGATCATGTAATTTGTCTAGATTTATTATTTTGTTGTATAAAGGGATATTAGATATGCCATAATCTACCACACCACTGCCAAGAACATGAATACAAGTCATCTAGCTAGAATTTGGTCACTTCTTTAGCTTGTTACAAATTATAAGATCTTGACTGCTACATATCTTGACTAGCTTAAAGCCGAATAAATTTTCACCTAAATCTACATAACATCTTTTATACCAATCATCTAGAGCAGGGTCTTCATCTAACCAAAGAGGATTAAGTTTTGAATAGTTGCTTAGAAGAATAGCTTGGTTACTCAAAGTTTGAGTGTTAAAGTCACTCATTAAGAGGATATTTCCATCATACCTTATACTAGAAATATCATTTTCTAATCCATTGAAAGGGATGTTATTATCTTTATTACTTTTCTTATAAAAGTTTGAATCAATAGGGGGAAAATAACATATTTCTATGTAGGTATTTTTAACATTGATGTCACAAATGTATATCCAACTATACTTGTTGTAGGAGCTAGCTTTGATCTATTTCAACCTTTCTTTATTCTCAATTAATTTCCCCAACCTCTTTGCTTCTATGAGGCAGGTTGTTTCAATTTGTAGCATATTATGTAGTTCTTCCTTGATTATGTATAGTGTATCCTCTTATGCCTCTTCTTTTCATCAAAACATTATGAGGTTCAAGACTCATTTTCTACGTTGATGCCCTAATTCTAACAACGTATTTATTTCCTCGTTAATGGGTTTGATATCTAATTTACCTTCAAGACTATTTAGGGTCATACTTTTAGTTTCCTTTTCTTCTGACTCTTTAAACATGTCCTTCAATTTAATCTTTTCTAATGTATAAACATCTCCTTGTTGGATTGATTGTTTGGTTTATTTGCTTTATTTTCCATTACTTGTAATATAACCTCCATTATTTCAATATTTTTCTCCATCATTTTATTCTTATTGTCTATTTGTTTTTTTGTCTTGTCTTCGATGGATGCAAATTTATTATCAAGCATATGAACAAGTTTATTTTGAAGCATGGTCGCAAATTTATTATCGAGCATGACTACATGGCTACAAATTTATTTGTAAGCATGGCTTCTAACTCTATTTGAAGTTTAGCATCCCTTTCCTAAATACTTTTCTCTAAAGAGTCTAAACAATCACCAAGGATTTTAGGGTCATTGTGCCAGGTCTCCCTTTCACAATTTTTGGTATATGCAATGCATTGTTGATACTTGGATGAGTATTTACGTATATATATAAGATCAATAAAAATTGATAAGAGAAAAATAAGAAGAAGAAAGGAACTTGTGCACCTAGTTTGTACTTGAAATCAACCAACCAGATTGCTTCAATCAATCGCTTCATAAGCGAATTTCAAAGATTCACTAGATTCATCGTAGATCGCTTCAATATAGTGGATGCTTGAATTCTTCGCTTATAACTTCAAGATAGTGGATGCTCGAATTCACCGTAGATCGCTTCAAGACAGTTGGTGCTTAAATTCATTGCAGATTCTTCAATATATTCTTGATCAACCTTTCTTTAACATGAATACCAACACAGATACCCTAGAAGAGATGCATTCCAAAAAAACAATTGAATCTCTTCTTTTATCAAAGGAAAACCCTAAACCAGAACTTTGAATGCTTGAACTCATTGTAGATGCCTTGAAAGAGGTGCATACCTAGAAACCCTAAACCAAAACTTCATTGCAGATCGCTTTAAGATAGTTAATGTTGTGTGTTTCAACAAGTCAAGTTCAAATGTCCAAAAGTGCAAATTCCACGAAGAAATCTATGTCTTAACTGTTTTGATCACGTCTTCTTAAAGCACAAAATTTATGCCAACTCTCTCTTTAGGTTGCACATTTGAAAAAGTTGTCTAAAATAATTAAACTTCATAACCATTTGAATATACCCATTTGAATATACCCTATGATCAAATTAATTTTTAAAACTTTTTATAATATGATGAAAATTAGTTAATTAAATTTAAATAAATTAAATTAAATACTTGATATTTTAATATTTTTAAAAGGTTAATTTTAAAAATTAGTAATAAATATTTAATTATTATATAATGATTCCTATTTTGTATAAAGAGTGTTATCCTACCCTCTTAAATTATTTAACAAAGATGCAAGCAATCACACCTACAACTATATTTTAGTTATGATAAATAAAAAATGCAAAGCAACCATCATCATATATACCCATTAATTAGTTGATCACTTCACCTTCATGGTCTTCCTCCATAATTGAAAAGTCAACATCAACCACTTCACCCATTCCTTCATAGTCTACTTCAACCCCACCACCCATTTCTTGGTCAACCACTTCACCTATTTCTTGGTCTTCTACTTCACCCATTTCTGGATCTACGATTTCACCCAGTTGATCTTCCACTTCACCCATTATTGGGTCTATGATTTCACCCATTTGATCTTCCTCAACAAATGGATCATCTACTACACCCATAGCTGCCTCATCTACTTCACCAACTTCATTAATTATTTCACCAAAGAAATTAACATCATCCATGTTATACCAATTACTATGACTTCTTCCTCAAAGTGTTTATTAGACAAAACCTTGCAACGTGCCTCAGTGCTACTTCTAGAGTTATATTCGGTTGTTTCCATATGCGAGGGTCGCGTCCCCATAAATAAACCGATACAAGAAATATACAAATTATGTGCAATAGAATATAATAAGGTGGGTCTCATAACATCTTTCTCTATGTATAATTATAATAAATAATATATTTATTATTTTAATTATATTTAAAATTAATAATAAGTTATTTATGTCAATTATATTTAAAATTAATAACTCATTATTAATAATAAGTTATTTATTATCTCAATTATCTAGCAATCGTTGCATAAAGTGAACAAAGTCGAGTAAATCCAATGCTCGAAGCTTTTTTCACAAAAAAAATATCCAATGCTCGACGCTGGGTGAAAGAAGTGAAGTGCTGATTGATTATTTTAAATATTCAAACTGTTCATTCTGCTTCTTGTTTGGATATTCAAACTGATGATTCTGCTTTTTGGATGGAGAGATTATTGAATGGAGGGAATTAGCAATCGAGATAAATTAATTTGTTTAATAATTTTTATACTATAAAGTATAATTTTGTTAAATTAAATATTAATTTACATCTTTAATATAATTTTGTTAATCAAATTCAAACAACTACAGTATAATCGGGTCAATGAAATTCAAACAACTACAAGAAGCTTATAACTGTGAAAAGGTGAATCAAACTCAGAAATCTACAAAAAAGCTCCAACTTCAAGATTTTATTCAAGTCCTTAAAGCACCTCCTGGACAAATGTTTTCAACAACAAAGATAAAATGATGCTACTAGAGGAAACGTTGGATTCCAGTATCATTTTTTATGAAGTCACTGAAGAATTGGAGAGACAACCGATTATATTTCTATCTGGTTGCTCAAGCATGGCCTCACTGTACTTCCTAAAGTTTTTCAATGAATGAAACTAGTTTGGCCTATTTTTAGTTCTGTAACTACTAGAATTTAATAAAAAAATTGTTGTTTTTTTTCATTCTCTAATTATTTAGAAAATTGTTGTTTTTTTAAATCTTGTTTTTTTAATTCTGAAACTAGTTTGGTCTGTTTTAGTTCTGTAACTACTCCGAAGTTAAAATTCAAAAAAATGTATTAATTTGTTTACACCTAAATTGGTTTTTAAACCTTTTGCATTTGTTTTTTAGAACTTCATCAAGATAATTTGATTTAGAAGTAATTTATTTTTTTCAGAATTACAATAATATTAATATAAAATTTTAAATTAATAAAATTTAATAAAAAATTATGGCTTAATTTGTTTAAAAATTTAGTGAGAATTTTATTAGTAGTTATAATTTGTAATTGACAGAATAAATATCTCTCTATAATTAAGGTTTCATGTTATATTTGAGATTGACACTTTGTTATGTCTCAGCAGGTAGCATATATAAAATCAGTGATTCATATTAAAGCGCATATGAATGTATCCATCTTTAAGATGTAACAAATTGGGTTTTTAATCATGAAGAAGTATGCTAAGCACACATTTTTCATCTTTTTCCAATTATCCTTGTTTCCATACAACTTTAAGAAATCTATTCAATCACTAAGTCATGAAATGGTTAGAGGACAAAGTAAGTTTTTTTGGCAAAAGAATTATCTTTTTTGTTATAGTTTTGTTACAAAAGTATCACATTTCTATAACTTTTGTCTTATAGCAATAGCAATAGCTATTAGCAATTACTCTCACATTGCTACCTCTTCGCTCTTGTTTATTATATGAAAATACAAAAAAGTAAATAATATAATTGAAATATACATATAGTTACGATTGATCACTATAAATATTTATTAAAAATTGAAATTAATTTTATATATTTAATTAAGATTAAAATAATCTCTCATATATAATTATTATATGAAATATAAAAAAATAATTAATATAACCTTCTATATATATGAGATTGATTATTATGGATTATATATTTAATTACTATGGGTTATATATTTATTAAGAGATTAATTGAAATATATAAATATATTATTGTATTAGTACATATAAAAAAAAGTTAAATCTTAGAATTTTATGATGATGATGATGATGATGGTTAACGTCCCCTGAGACCAAACTTTGGTCTATCGGACCTAAAAAAGAGAGTTAATTAGTTTGCTTTAAAGTTATATTTCTATGCTCAAAGAGCTTGGAAAGAAGCGTCCCGAGCTTATTATAATTTTGACAGGGTAAAAGGCTAGGAAAGTCGGTATTGCCATAAAGATTATGAAACTGGGATCTAATGTGGGTGTACGCAGGACACTCTAAGAGGAAGTGATTTTCATCTTCAATGTTCTTACTCTCACAAAGGTGGCAGATCCTTTCTACCCATGGTGTTTTAGGGACAGTCCAACAACCAGTTTCACTATGGAGCTCATGCAAGTTCGTTCTTATCTTAGCTATGTTCATTTTTTTCTTAGTACTAATCAAAACCGAGAGATACTTTTGATCTTCTAGAGTAGGGTTGATGACCTCCTTATAATATCTTAATTTTCTTTTAGCCTCGAGATCTTTCTCACACCACAATTTTTCTTTAAACTTAGAAGAAATAATATTTTTAATGTTATTAATATTCTGCAAAGCAACATTTTCATCAATCTCCCAGTGATTTAGCCAAGACCTGGTATCTTTATACCACCCACGCTTGAGCCTTAATTAATTCTAAAATATTTATATAGTTTATTAACGATGTTAGTAATTTTTTTCATTTTAATATATATTATATTTTATCTCTCTTATTTTTAATGTTCATGTATTTTTTAATATAATTTCATATGTTTTTATAGTTTTTTTAATTTAAATACATTGCATATATCAAAACATTTTATATATTAAATAAATAAAAATTATATATATATAACATTAAAAAATGAATATAATAGTTTTAATGTGAATGTGAATATTAACATTAAAATCTAGACTTTAACTTAATAGTTTTTATAAAAAAATTTACAACATTATAATTTGAAATTTGAAATTCTTTCACATAATATTCTTTCAATTATTTTCACTATTTCAATGTTGAAATAGATATCATTAATGATTTAAATCATTTGTAATGTATAATTATTGAAATCCATGCCATCTTTGTCATCTCAATATCATAATTATTGAGCTATCATTTATCCCATTTAACCTATGGGTTAGTTACCAAACACAAGATCTTACATAACCTTATAACATCTTACTTTTCATTTTCATGTTATTAACTTATGAGCAATGAAAATAAACTAATATATTTTCCATGTGCATGTTACTTAATATTTCATTTCCAAACAAAATATATATTAGTATTAACATATCATATTTATCTATATAACTTAGCATGCTAGATAGACGTCATAGAACTTTCATCATTTACAACATAACTAATAAACTTTATATACAACTTTCTTATATCACTAAGTCCATAATCTACCCATATATAGTTTTCTTAATCTCTATTAGGTTTTAACAAATAATAAACAAAAAGGACCAACATAGGTAAAAATGTGGCATTACAATCATTCTAAAGTAAATCTCTACTAATTATGCTATCTTATGTTAATTAGTATAAATTTCATAATCTCAATTCAATATATTAAAAATATAATTGTTTCCATTATATTTATATAGTATATTATTCACGCTTTCACCATATTAATAGGGTTGCTATTCGAATTTAAAATTGATTTAAGCCTCCCAGAGGCAACATAAATGAACATAAAACACAACGAAATTAAGAACTATATTTCACACACATAGCATGGATAAACCATCACATTCATAACATGAATTGCATATAACATTGCATATTCACGGACACCAAAGAATGTCAATCTTTTAATTGAAGAAGATCCAAGCAACTAACTATGTAAAAATGATTTTCCACCCAACCGTAAGCATCAGATGTAGGGACCACCTCCAAGTCAGGAGATGAGACCACCAGGAAGAAGGAAACACCTATAGGAATCTCTCTCTCTACCCAAAACTCATTTACTCTCATGCTTAACCAACCTACTTACCGATGAGCACTACACAACATAGTGAAGGTCTACTCTTTGTAATGTGCCCCTATTTTAATGTTGAATATGTAAACCATGTTTCTAATTTAATTAGAGGTTGTAAAGATTGATTTTATATACAGAAATTTCAAATTCTATACATTATATGAGTATTAGCAAATCTTCTATATGTTTTGGTTTGTTCTATTCAGTAGTCTGGGTTATCTTTCTTTTTGTATCCTTGTCTCTAACATATAGAAAATATGTAAAGTAATTCTTATGCAAGACAATAAGCGATTGGTCTGATCGTCTCTTCAATATTAAATGCCTTATAAATAATGGCGACAATTTTCCCCTTTCCAAATCGAAATAGTACTTTTATTAAGTCGGATGTGAATGAACACTCGATTTCCAACCTCGTAACTTCTATTCCTTATGTGTGCATCAACATAAATCTTTTGTCTATCATGAGCTTCTTTTAATTGTCAGTGCCTGATATGAATCACATGCTTTTCCATCTCTTTCAACTTGGGCCTAATTATAACTCGACTTTTAACATGTCCCAAGTTAATGATGTTTTGCATGGCCTTGCATACAGACCCTGATACAAAGGCATAATACATCATGATTGGATATGTGATAATTGACTTCTTATGCAATCAATGTAGTCTATATTGTCAAAGACATCAAGAGGATAATGATGTGATATCGGTTTTCTTATGATTTGATAGGGTATTTCAATATTTTTGACTTGTGGGTGAGTGAGTTTTGATAGGAACCACAAATTGCCCA
The DNA here is from genome assembly GCA_001517045.1 of Pseudotsuga menziesii. Lineage (NCBI taxonomy): Eukaryota > Viridiplantae > Streptophyta > Pinopsida > Pinales > Pinaceae > Pseudotsuga > Pseudotsuga menziesii. The sequence goes on along the minus strand of LPNX010018664.1, from coordinate 711,786 downwards.
AAGTGGTTGTTCGATGGTGTGACTCTTAGAATAATGATGACACAATATGGTTGATGTAGGGTGTTGACCCTAGTATTATTAGGGGGGTGAAGGAATTTCCCACCATTTATCCTATGAAATCTGGAATCATGGGAGAATTGTATTATGCACACTCCTCTAAATGTGTAATGATGACCGGTAGTTTCCTGTTGGAGAAGCTTGGTCGATGTAGTTGCACTTCATCTTATGGGTTCTATCTATGGTTAGGTTGGTATAGCCAATGCCACAACTTATGGAAGAAGAGGACAGGATGGATATTTCAGGTGATGGAAGTAGTGGTGACTAGGTGTTTAAAGTACTCATGGAGATGGATCAGACTAACGATGAAGTTTTGTGATGTCATACATGAAAATTACGAGTAATGACCGGTGGTAAATCTTAAATTAGTAAGGAATTATAAATGTTATATTATTTGATTGTTACTCCATATAATGATTTATTAGTACCCATGCGAGGAGTGAGTAGTGTGTGTGATGGCCACTTATACACACCTTGAATACTTTATAATATGTGGTTAGTACAATATTCATTATTAATTTGCTTGAGATTAAATAATGTACAAGAATTGTTGAAGCAATGGATATGTTTAACATTTGAATAAATTGTTGAAATATTATATGTAAATATAATGTAGTATTAAAAATATTCATGAAATATTATTGAATATCTTTCTCAAGATATTTTACACACACAAGTAATATAATACATAAGAGATATCTTTATTGGCATGCATGTGGGAGAACAATATAAATAAATCAATTAATAAGGTTGCATAAATTAATGAATAAGACTATTATATTTATTTTTTAATGATATCACCTTAAATGAAATGAGACACTTTGTAGCTATGATATTATCATTTAACTTAAACCAAATTTCATGGGTAGGAATATCATAATTGCTTTTAACCATATAAGTGAATGAGATTTTACAGATAGCAAATTCCACTTAAATCGAATTTGTTATTTTCCTAGAAATTTAATTATTGATTATTTAATGTTATTTTATTTGAATGAGGCAGTGGAAATATTTTTGGACATAAATAGTGAAGTGAAGCTAGGAGAAAGAATATGGTTTTTTTTAGAATTGTTAGAAGAGTTGGAAGAACCTTTGGAAGAGATTTTGGATTCCTTGATTTTCCTTTATATTGGCGCATCATTGTGAGGGAAGGATCCTAGTTGGTAGGGTGGTGTAATCGGGATTTGGGTATGGATAAGGGAGCATACTAGAATTATTGTTTGTCTTCTTCAACATCCCTTAAAGGTTGAAAGGGCATGTGCACGAACATGGTTCCACTTTTTAGTGCTATTATAAAAATCTACAACGCAAGTTTGAAAATGAAATCCATAAAGCATATGTGTTATGGATGGTTTGGTTTGGGAAAACCTTGCCTAAAACTGAAGCTAGACTATATCGCACTTGCGTTTTGATGAGTTACAAATCGCACCTGCGATATATCGCACCTACGATATATCGCATGTGCAAGATATCGCACTTGGGATATGTAACACTTAAAAATAAAATAAAACACAGGCCCATGGCCTATGTTTGCTTATTTTGCATTGTAGACCCCACAAAACGGAAACGAGAAATATCGGGAAAGTGATTTGGGGGCATACGATTTGGAGAGAGGAGATTGATTTGGAGGGAAGGAGATTGATTTATAGTGCATATGACTTAGAGGGAGTACGATTTGGATGCAATGGAAGGTAAGAATTGCATTGCTTTTTTGGTTTAGGATTAGGAAAGAATTATTTTGTTTTTTTTTTTTTGGATTAGGCAAGAATTGTTTTGATTTTTACTTTTAATTAAAAAAAAAAATTAAAACAAAGAATGAAATATTAATTCATTTTAAAATTGGTTGTTTTTATATTAATAGAAAACACAAATATTGAAGAAAATGTCCAAAACCAAACCATCAATAACCCAAACCCAAACCCAACTCCAAACACTGAACCAATGGAGGAGGAACACGATAGGAATTTCAAAATTTTTACTCATTTGGGTTCCTTGAGACGCCTTAGTTCACTTTTTAGAGGGGGGGACCACATAAGACGGTCATTGGGAGATGCCCTAGATAACATTACAAATATAATTCCAATGCCCAAGGATCATTGTACAACATTAGCTCCTACAGCGATTCCCAAAGGCAATACTATTCCATTGGGTTGAGTTACAAAGACGTAAAGAAATTAAAGATAACAAAAGACCAACTTTTTTCACTATTCCGGGACCCTAGCACTGGATTGGTTCTTCCCACTAGTCGACCACACATTTCTATATATTTGTGCATAGAACCAAATAGTAAATCCAACTGAATGGATAATTGGTACATCTTCGATGAAGACCCTCATGGAATAGAGACATCCCATTATATTTCCTCTAGAAATTGTATGTCGAATTTATATTGGGTAAACATATAAAATACTTTGATAATTTAGAGTTCATGTGGGTAGGACATGGGATGCCCCAAGATAGGAAAGGGGAGAGGAATGATCCAAACTGTGTGTGATGACCTCCGTGGACACCAAACCCCCCTCGTTTATATCCTCATGTAGGTCCTGTGATTGATGACACGCTAGAGGAATTATTCGATTTGGTAGATACATTACTTCGACATGGGACTGTTGTTGAGGGAAATGTAGGCCAAGGGGTTGGCACATCTAGGGCTGACACATCTGGGGTTAGCACATATGGGGCTGACACATATGGGGTTGGCACATCTGGGGCTGACACAGAGGATCCAATTAGGTATCCCAATCGTACCATATCTAGAGATAACAATGGACATGCAGAGGTTTTAGAGGGTCATGTCATGTTGAATCCTTGCACAACTTGTCGAAACATATGTTATGGGCCTTCTTCATAGTTTCACAGAAATGGGTTACTCCAATATGTAAGTCAAACTTGTTCTTCACATAGTTTATTATTTTGTATATCACAGTGTTCAGTTCTTTCATAAATTATTTATATTTTAAGTATCTGACAATTTACGTGAAAACATTTACAGTGGATGTCCAATGAGACCCCAGAAACCCAAAGTCCGTCAATTGACGCTCATGATATGGATGTAGCAATCAATGTTGCATATCATTTTGGTGCATCACCTTTACTTGTAAGAACATTACTTTTTTATTTATTATCATGATTTACATATTTACAGCAAGGATTGGCACATTTAATACATCTTAATATTGATACAATATATTTTATGCAGGTTGGGCACAATGAGTATGTAGCATCTAAGACAGGTATGTCTCAGATAGAGAAAGATTCACAAGTACATGTATGGTTTTAATTATGCTTTTAATGATTCAACATGTACCTTTTTAATTATTTTAAATTGTCTAATTGTATCTTTATGTTTTTTTACGTAGTAACATATGTTGGATAGAATTGCCCACCGAGCGGCCTTGCTCGCTAATGCATATGCCAATCCTTTTAGCCTGATGCCAGTTGTTTCACCCACTGGTTATACGCCTCTTCACGTCCCCCAGTTATATGTATATCTCGGCTATCTTGTGTTTATGTTTTCCCAATTGTCCCTCCATGTAGTATAGTTTTTTTTGTACATGCAAGTATCTTTTTGATGAACCCATTGATTTGCTGACATTGACATATATATTATTTCATGCAGCTTGATAATGAGAAAGTGGTGCATGAAGAGCACCCAATCAGGTTCGTTGCTCACCCACCTCTCCCCCCTAGGTACATGTATGTCTCATTTTCTTTGAAAAAGTCATTGTCCCTCCATGTAGTATAGTTTTCTTTGTACATGCAAGTATCTTCTTGGTGCACTCATTGATTTGTTGACATTGACATATATATTATTTTATGTATCTTGATAGTGAGCGAGTGGTGATTGAAGAGAAACCAATCGAGGTTTTTTCTAACCCACCTCTACCCCCCTTGGTACATGTATGTCTCACTTTCTTTGAAAAATTCAGTGTCCCTCCATGTAGTATATTTTTCCTTGTACATGCAAGTATCTTTTTGGTGCACCCATTGATTTGTTGACATTGACATATATATTATTTTATGCAGCTTGATAGTGAGCAAGTGGTGCTTAAAGAGAACCCAATTGGGGTTGTTTCTCACCCACCTCTCCCCCCCAGGTACATGTATGTCTCTCTTTCCTTGAAAAAATCATTGTCCCTCCATGTAGTATAGTTTTTTTTGTACATGCAAGTATCTTATCCGTGCACCCATTGATTTGATGACATTGACATATATATTATTTTATGCATCTTTACAGTGAGCGAGTGGTGCTTGAAGAGCACCCAATTGGGGATGTTGCTCACCCATATCTCTCCCCCAGGTACATGTATGTCTCGCTTTCTTTGAAAAATTCATTGTCCCTCCATGTAGTATAGTTTTTTTTGTACATGCAAGTATCTTATTTGTATGCCCATTGATTTGCTGACATTGACATATATATTATTTTATGCAGCTTGATAGTGAGCGAGTGGTGCTTCAAGAGCACCCAATCAGGGCCGCTGCTAGCGAGGCACCAATGGTACATGCAGTTACACTCCGACCCACCATCACTTACACACAAATAGTAAGTAAAATTGTTATATTGGTTTGGAATCTGAACGAATGTACACATAATTTTATAGGTTGGTAAACTAACTTATAAATTTTGGTTTGTGTGCAGTCTTCAGAAATGAGATATGTTCCTCTTGTTCAGCGCTGGGGAACACCACCGAGCAGCCAAAAAAGAAAGATAGACTTCTCAAAATCCACTGACAGTGGCAGTGAAAGGGGGCATAAATAGAATTCATGTATAGGGGGGATACATACATGTACCGTTTTGTTTGTATACACACAAATGTACAGTATGATCCACTATTTTGTATTATGGCCATGGCATGCCATTTTTTAAAACATTATTTGTGTATATAATATAAAGCAAGGTTCAAATTTATATATATGGTTGACTTGATATGGGAACATGATATTTATTATATGCCTTTCAAATACGTCTAATATGTATTTCATTAAGTATGTGTTTAATTAAAATGGTACTTAATGTGTGGTTCACCTATGTGATATTATGATATTATAGACCTTATCATGACATATCTATCCTACTAACTATTTGAAGATCTCCAATACCCCAAGGAAGAATGCANTGTGTGTGTGTGTGTGTGTGTGTGTGTGTGTGTGTGTGTGTGTGTGTGTGTCACATACCATCCAAGGGATAATCAAATACCATGTACCCCAAGTCGCATGCACCACCCCTAAACACGGTGTAATGGATTTTGTAGTAACTTCGAAAGATAATACTCCCTCTTATAAGGAAAGTGTTTTCACCAATACAAGTAAGATCCCATTGCAAATCCACTAGACCTACCATATAGTTAGATCACAACATCTCAAACAAGAATGTTGACCACCTATAAATATGAAGGAACATAACTCTGCATCATCAACAACTTTCCAAAATCCATCATCCCTCAAGTCAACACGATGGGAGAAAATCACTAGACACCACATCATAAGTTGTTCAGGACATCCTACAAACATAATCACATCTCCATACAAGACCAAGACAAATGAATTGCATCTATGAAAATCACAAAGATAGATAACTTCATAAATCCATCCTTAATGAAATACCAATATCATGGTTCAATCAACAACCCATGTAGGGATATCATCAACTTTTTAACATAATAACCTCTCTCACACACCTTAAAACCTTTGACCATCGACACACTAACCTGAGCTAGCTCAAGTCTCTCTTTTTAAGAGAATTTTCAAGAAAGAGTATCATCATGGTAAATTCCCTCTACCTAAGAAACTCCATGGAATGTACAAGTGCCACTTGATCAACAAGAAACCTGTAAAGACCACCCTCTCTCAACAAACTACAATAATTAATGATGCACTATTTTCCTTCAAATGGAACTTTATACTATACATATATCATATAAGGAATTCTCTCAAAACATTCTTATTCAAACAAGAAAGAAATAGAACATCACTCACCCGTAATAAGTAGCATCATAACCAAGATCCACACTCATACCTCCCTCTTGCTCTTGAAACATGTTTAATAATTATCTATCACATGTCACACGTCTTAAAGATCCAATGTCCACATACCATCCAGGTATAGACACAATCTTAAAATATAAGCAAGATACCATAGCCATATCCATGTTAAAAAAAAACAATATGAAGAAGACAAAACATTTTTTAGGGTCCAAGAGCTTCTCCCAAGAGACTTAGGGTGTCACACCCAACAATATGTGTGTCACTAAGAAAAACCATATTATATGAAATCAATGCACAATGTAGTCACCAGGAAATGCAAACAGACTAGAGAGGCCCCCCTATATGTACTCGCATGCCAGGAGACCAACAGAGTCAACGGTTCATCGATCTGACCTCCGGTTGTCGATTTATGTCCAGTTTAAAGTCGCCTCAAAATGTGGTTCAGGGACACTTGGTGACTTTGGGTCCTGGAGCAAAAAACCAAACAAATTAGCATAATTGCATGTCGTTGGATCCTGCAGGTTTGTATGGGAAAGGTCGATATGGGAACACTACCAATAGTATAGTGGTGTATTTTTTGCAGAGTTTACCCACCAATGCAAGAGTTGCATTCAAGGAAACTAAGCAAAATCCTAGTATATTAAATCAATGCATGATGTAGTCACTGGGAAATGAAAACAGGCTGGAGAGGGCCCCCTAGATGTACTTGCATGCCAGGAGACCAACAAAGTCAACGGTTCATTGATCTGACCTTCGGTTGTCAATTTATGTCCAGTTGAAAGTTGCCTCAAAATGTGGTTCAGGGACACTCGATGACTTTGGGTCCTGGAGACAAAACCCAAACGGATCAGCCTAAGTGCATTTCATTGGATCCTGCATGTGTGTATGGGAAAGGTCAATATGGGAACACTACCAATAGTCTCACAGTGGAGTTTTTTGCAGAGATGACCCACCAATGCAAGAGTTGCATTCAAGGAAAATGAGCAAAACCCTAGTACATGAAATCAATGCACAATGTAGTCACTGGGAAATAAAAATAGGCAGGAGAGGGCCCCCTAGATGTATTCACATGCCTAGAGATCAATGGAGTCGACGGTTCATCGATCCGACCTCAGGTTGTCGATTTATGTCCAGTTGAAATTCGCCTCAAAATGTTGTTCAGGGACACTTGGTGACTTTGTGTCTTGGAGCGAAAAAACAAATGGAGAATCATAATTGCATGTTGTTGGATCCTGCAGGTGTGTATGGGAAATTCTGATATGGGAACACTACCAATAGTCCAACGGTGGAGTTTTTTGCAGAGTTGACCAACCAATGCAAGAGTTGCATTCAAGGAAACTGAGCAAAACCATAGTATATGAAATCAATGCACAATGTAGTCATCGGGAAATGAAAATAGGCTAGAGAGGGCCCCCTCAATGTATTCACATTCCAGGAGACCAACTGATTCAATGCTTCGTCAATTCGACCTCTGGTTGTCGATTTATGTCTAGTTGAAAGTCGCCTCAAAATGTGGTTCAGGGACACTTGGTGACTTTGGGTCCTAGACCAAAAAACCAAATGGACCAGCATAATTACATGTTGTTGGATATTGCATGTGTGTATGGGAAAGGCCAATATGGGAACACTACCAATAGTCCCATGGTGGAGTTGACCCACCAATGCAAGAGTTGCATTCAAGAAAATTGAGCAAATCCCTAATCTATGAAATCAATGAAAAATATAGTCATTGGGAAATGAAAACAAGTTGGAGAGGGTCCCATAGATGTACTTGCATTCCAGGAGACCAATGGAGTCGACAGTTCATCGATCCGACCTCCGGTTGTCGATTTATGTCCAGTTGAATGTCGCCTCAAAATGTGGTTCAGGAACACTTGGTGACTTTGGGTCCTGGAGAGAAAAACCAAACGGATCAGCCTAATTGCATGTCGTTGGATCCTATAGGTGTGTATGAGAAAGGTCGATATGGGAACACTACCAATATTCCCACGGTGGATTTTTTTGCAGAGTTGACCCACCAATGCAAGAGTTGCATTCAAGGAAAGTGAGAAAAACCCTAGTATATGAAATCAATGCACAATGTATTCACCGGGAAATAAAACTGGGATGGAGATGACCCCCTAGATGTACTTTCATGCAAGGAGACCAACGAATTCAACGGTTTGTCGATCCAACCTCCGGTTGTCGATTTATGTCTAGTTGAAAGTCGCCTCAAAATGTGGTTCAGGGACACTTGGTGACCTCGGGACCTAGAGAAAAAAACCAAAGGGATCAACATAATTGCATGTCATTGGCTCTTGCAGGTGTGTATGGGAAAGGTTGATATGGGAACACTACCAATAGTCCTACAATGGAGTTTTTTGCATAGTTGACCCACCAATGCAAGAGTTGCATTCAAGGAAACTGAGCAAAACCATAGTATATGAAATCAATGCACAATGTAGTCATCGAGAAATGAAAATAGGTTGGAGAGGGCCCCCTATATGTATTCTCATGCCAGGAGACCAACGAATTCGACCGTTCATCAATCCGACCTCCGGTTGTCGATATATGTCTAGTTGAAAGTCACCTCAAATTGCAGTTTAGGGACACTTGGTGACTTTAGGTCCTAGAGTGAAAAACCAAACGAAACAACATAATTGCATGTCATTGGATAATGCAGGTGTGTATGGGAAATTCTGATATGGGAACACTACCAATATTCCCACGGTGTATATTTTTGTAGAGTTGACCCACCAATGCAAGAGCTGCATTCAAGGAAACTGGGGGAAACCCTAGTATATGAAATCAATGCACAATGTAGTCACTGAGAAATGCAAACAAGATGGAGAGGGCCCCCTAGATGTATTCGCATGCCAGAATACCAACAGAGTTGAAGGTTCGTCGATCTAGCCTCTAGTTGTCAATTTATGTCTAGTTGGAAGTCACCTCAAAATGTGGTTTAGGGACACTTGGTGACTTTGGGTCTTGGAGGAAAAAAACAAACAGATCAGCATAATTGTATGTCATTGGCTCCTGCAGGTGTGTATGGGAAAGGCCGATATGGGAACACTACCAATAGTGCCATAGTGGATTTCTTTGCATATTTGACCCACCAATGCAAGAGTTGCATTCAAGGAAACTGAGCAAAACCTAGTATATGAAATCAATGCACAATGTAGTCATCGAGAAATGAAAATAGGATGGAGAGAGCCCCCTAGATGTACTCGCATTCCAGGAGACCAATGAATTCGAAGGTTCATCTATTCGACCTCCAGTTGTCGAATTATGTCCAATTGAAATTCGCCCCAAAATGTGTTTCAGGGACAATTGGTGACTTTTGGTCCTGGAGCGAAAACCCAAACACAACAGCATAATTGCATGTCGTTGGCTCCTGCAAGTATGTATGGGAAAGGTCTATAAAGGAACACTACCAATAGTTCCACGATGGATTTTTTTGCAGAGTTGACCCACCAATGCAAGAGTTCCATTCAAGGACTCTGAGAAAAACCCTAGTGTATGAAATCAATGCATAATGTAGTCACTCGGAAATGCAAATAGGCTGGAGAGGGCACTCTTGATGTATTTGCATGCCAGGAGACCAACGGAGTTGACAGTTCGTCAATCTGACCTTTGGTTGTCGATTTATGTCTAGTTTAAAGTCACCCAAAATGTGGTTCGAGGACACTTGGTGACTTTCAGTCCTGGAGCAAAAAAACAAACGAAGCAGCATAATTGCATGTCGTTGGCTCTTGCAGGTGTGTATGGGAAAGCTCGATATAGAAACACTACCAATAGTCCCATGATGGATTTTTTTGCAGAGTTGAACCATCAATGCAAGAGTTGCATTCAAGGACTCTGAGAAAAACCCTAGTATATAAAATCAATGCACAATGTAGTCACCGGGAACTGCAAACAGGCTGGAGAGGGCCCCCTAGATGTATTTGCATGCCAGGAGACCAACGGAGTCGATGGCTCATCGATCTGAACTCCGATTATCGATTTATGTCTAGTTGAAAGTCACATCAAAATGTGGTTCAGGGACACTTGGTGACTTTCGGTCCTGGAACGAAAAACCAAACGGAGCACCATAATTGCATGTCATTGGTTCCAGTAGGTGTGTATGGGAAAGGCCGATATGGGAACACTACCAATAGTCACACGGTGGAGTTTTTGTAGAGTTGACCCACCAATGCAAGAGTTCCAATACTTTACCAACGAATGTACTTAAATGTGAATTAATGTAATTAAATGTTCATTAATATAAAAAATATTCATTAAAAGTAAATTGCAACAACTCTAGAGCCTGTTATTTTCTGAATTCTATTTAGTGGTGTCTAAAGACACCGTTAATTCTTGGTGCCTCTAATGTGCCATATATCGTGTTTGTATCCTAGGCACACGAAAGGATAAACATTAGTACTCTCGTTAGAAAATAAAGATAACCCAATGAAATTGTGAAAATATTATTTATAGATAAATCACCTAAGGGTGTAGGATCGTGTTTATATTGTCCAGTATACTGTGAATAGTAGGATGTCTATGAATGGTATTCGTCAATCATAGGTTAGTATTGAAATTGTATAGGTGAATGGTATTGAAATTGTTCTTCAGCACACACTTTAAAGTTTAAATAAATCACTTGACAATCTAGTCACACTAGACAATCTAGTAACACCTGACAATGCACTCACTCGAGTAGGCCATCTGGATCATCTCTATTGTCGATGGTGTCCATCAATCTCTCATGCTCTAAATGAGGTAGAAAGTATCATACATGTGACCTATTTTTTTCGAAAGTGTGTGCAACTTGATGTTTATACCAACTTCAATAGCTCATGGTCTATAATCCTAATATACATACCATCCCTTCCTTTTTTGTTGTGCTGCTAGTGTTAAGTACTCCCCTTTTATAACCATAGAGCCATTTGGGAATTCAATATTTTCATCATCTGTAACATGTTCAAGAATGGTTTGTTTCCCCTCTAAGCAATGAGCCAACCAATAGTCAAAACCCCATTCATTATTTTTTGGGGAAACCATTGCATATATCTGACTTGTGTAAGGAAATAGGTTGAGTTAATAATACATTTATTAAAAAAGGTCTTGCATGTAACATAAATAAAATTTCTTTATATGTAAAGGCTTGTAGTGATTTAGGTACTACAAACTTACTTTTTTGTACCAGATTGTATGAGATACAATATGTGATCATAGTCTTTAGAAATATATGTCTGATCATCTTCCACTCAGTTTATTTCATTGTCTCCCTTCAAATCGGTGGCAAGTGTCACTCGATCCCATGTATCAACCGTATATGTATACTCACAATCATCCCATTCATTGACGCTACAGGAACCGCAAAAGAAATCCTTCAATATTTTCCATACTTGTAGGGTTGATTTGTTTGAGATTCTAATTGAATGAAACTGTCGAGTTCCATGCACTATGTTCACCCGATGTGTGTTGGATCGGTCCACATTTGTCACCTCCTAGAATATTATCTGCACTAGGTTTTTCCTTGTTGCTTGTTCTCCCATCACAGATGTACACCATTTCACAATAGATGTAGCGTCTTGAAGGTGAGCACATGTAAACTTCATCTCTTCCCTTCTAAGGGCAGTTTTTATGCATGCACCAACGCCATCGTGCTCTCCTTTGCCATGACCAGTTTCAAAGTAGTTCCATATATGTGGCACCTTATATTTTATGTGCAACAAACACAACCATTGAAATACATGTGCATTCTTGAACTGTATAGCACAACCATATGACCAAATCAAAAGACGAAAAAACAGTATATCCATAGCTATCACATGATCATAAAACAATTTAAAGCAATCTTGCACGTAATGGATGTCATGGGTCTGGTCGTCACTTATGTAGAAGTGAATTTCTTTCAATATCATATGTTTATCTTCATTTCTATCTGGCCCATGTCACTAAGTGATATGGACCATTATGCTCACCTGCTTTGAGTGATAGTACTGACTTTGTATTTCATTTTGTGGTTCTAGGGTGTAATTTTCTGCAAATTCAACCACTGATAGTATTATTCTGGGAGGGAAGGTGTCTTGAAATATTCTGAATTGCTCATCTTTCCACTACGCCATATCAACATTTTGAATGTATTGTTGGATCTTTCCACAGAACTCTGAAATAAATTCACACACTTGCACCTGGTGGGAAACAAAATAAACAATGTTATAAAACAACATAAAAATATTTACATGAATATTGATTTATGTTAATAAACAATGTTGTAAAACAACATAAACAATATAGTCATTTAAATGGGTATTATTCATGTACATTGTCACCTGTGAAGTCACCAATTTAATCTTCTTGCTTTCTTTCCCGTCATGTAGCTGATATGTCTCATACTGATAGTTCTGCTTCTCGACAATTGTATTCCTGAATGATTGATCTTCATTCTCATGAATGCAATCAGACCATAATGATATCCCACCACATGTTTTGCAAGAACCCTCTGCACATTGTTTTAAGTAATATGTCTACCCATCTTGCCTCAAACACATTATGGTATGGATGAAATATCTAGACGACATTGGCGATACTGTACTTGGGCATTCTTGCACATGGTTAGGATGCAAAAAACGACGTATATGTGCAAATGTATGATAATATATATCAAACTCTATGTGGTACCTACAACAACTAGTGTTCCGGATGGTATTGATTATAACATACCAAGGCTTGCATTTTTCAAAATATCTTTTCCCGAGCCTTAGCTCTATGTGGCAAATTTTAAACATCTCGAACAATTGAGTTTGTTTCATGTCAAGATAATATTTAACATGAGGTTCATTATTCATATAACCCCTACAGTGTTTTAACACGTCCTTTGTGTTAGAAGAAGGCCTAGTGTTATCGTGCCAAATGTGTGCACTAGTCCCTTCACTGCTTCGACTAACTTCATGTCTTTACGGGGAAACCTACGGCTAAATTCCCATAATGTTTCCATTTGTCCCTATACATCAAGGTTGTCTCTTCTTACTAAATATTTTTTAAGTGTCTTTGGATGTAAAGACACAAATTGTGATATACATTTAAGTAAACGAAGTTGTCTTGTGGATCTACTTACAATTGATTCAGCCAAGACACAGAGAGCCGGATTACAGTCCTATGAATGATTTGTTTTACCAATTGATGTGAATGCAGCAGCAAGAGATTTCACAATGTGATTACTTGATTCGATATTGTTCAATACTCTTATGCCTAAATTTCTTCTAACAGTTGCCATACTCCTAGATTTAATCAAAGCTAAAAACAATTGACATTTATCGGCTTCATATTTTTTATCAAAATAATGTTTCATTATTTGAGAACAATGACGAAGGATAGTGCGTTTAGGAACCTTACCTTCCATGGAAGTCAATTCACTCTCGTCCACTTGTATGCGTTTAGGAGTTCTCTTTCGTGTTGATGCGATATTTTTTGTGATTTGAAATGTTGGAGTGACGTTTACATCCACTATAGGATGACAACTTCGATTAGGATATTGAACCACCTCGCATGGTTGTTGTGGAGTCACATTTTCACCATCAAGAACATAATGATTGAACTCTTCACAAAATTGTCTGCTTAAGAATGCACCAATATTTTCATCTTCCCATAACCAACTTCCATTAACATTGCATTATCCTCCTTAACCTCTATGTCAGGTATCTGTGCTTTTCCCCGAGATGTCGAGGCACAAGTATTTGATGCAAAGTGTATTGTTCCATCCAATAAACTTGATACTGAAATGTAGTTCACTGGAGAATGAATGGTATTGTCCACTATCAAATTCCTCCGCTTTGACTCTTCCTCTGGGGTATCCAAAATTGTATTTTCTAGTTGAGTGGGAATGGGAAGTATTTGCTCAACAATTGAATGTCGATGATTTCTTGATTCTTCCCTCTTATTTTCTTTTTTTTCAAATTTTTCTGATGTAAGCACCTTCCTTGCTCATTTTCGGCCTCTATTACGTACATTCCCCATTGAAATCCACACAGACTTATAAAATACCAATGGATTTGTGTAATAAATGATGAAATGGTAGGTTGTATAGTTCTATGTGCGTGGGTTCAAAGGAATTTTGTCTTTTGCTACAGTAAAACCAGCCCACGACCCGCAACCCAACATTTTTTATAAAACAAGTATTGCATATGCGATATAACACATGTTTGTTTTAACACATATGCATTATATCGCATATGCATTATGGTTACAATGGTTTACCCCTAACGGTCTCTACGTAAAACATGATTTTCATAGCACATATGCGATATGAAAATCATGTTAGGTAAGGAGAAATTAACATTACATTAATTAAGCTAGAGGGGGGGGTAGTCAANGAGAATCATGGGAGGGACAGGTGGGTAGGGGAGAGATATGGGGGGGGTGAAGGGAGGAGAAATATAAGGGGAAGGGAGGGAGGGGTATGGGAGAAATATGAAAGGGGGAATGAAGGGAGGAGAAATATAAGTGGGAGGGGAATAAATATAAGTGGGATAGAGGGATGGGGAGGGTAAGTGATATAGGGGGAACATGTTATATTTATTGGCAAGGTGGAGAAGACATATCCCACATCTTCATGAAATCTCCCTTTTCTCTTCAATTTTGTAATAAGATAAAATGTTGATTAGGAAAGAAGGATATTTGGTAGTATGAGTCTGTGGAGGTAGGCCTAAAAATATGGTTTCATGAGAATATCTAAACAATTATAGAGCAATTACTTTCCTAATTAGCTGGAATCTTTGGAAATCTAGGAATGTTGTGTCTTTTGAGAACTGTCCCTCCCATTATACACAGGTTTCTACTTATATATGCTCTTTGAATAAACATTTGAAGGAAGAGTCAAATATTAAAATCAATATACATTCCCATACACATATTAATTCTTTTAAACATAAAAATATATCATAATATCAAGGTACAATGCACCATTGTATTAAAGTTTGTCATCTTCTTGCATAGACCAAAAAATATGCAACCCTTCCATTGGATTAGTGTAGCCTAGCCGAGTATCCCAAGATCCCGGGATCCAAGCCAAGGATTCAATTTCAGTATCCAATCCCAACTATGACCTGCTTACAATGATTGGCTATCGGTACGAGATTACGGGATGGCAATAATTTTCCAAATATATATACCATACAATGTACAATAGGTATGTTAAGTTGTTACAAATTTATAGAAACTCAAATCCACAAATATTCAACTTTTAACTCTTTATGAAAGTATCAATATATATTTACATTCTTTGTATTCTAAATCCATATTCAAGCATAGCTACTTTGACACATTGGAAAAAGGGAAAGCTCATTCTAAATTACCTAGTAGATATGGGAAGCTACAAGATACCCTTTCCCCACTTTTCCCTTCTTATCTGTATGCTACTACCAATTGATTTGAGGTTGGTTCACACCAAAACAATGGTAATTGAAAAGTTAGTCTAAATTATATGATTCATAACTCCTATTCACCCTATTGGACTCCATTTATGTATCCATTTAAATAACATTCCCTTAAGGGTTGATAGGTTGTTTTACCCGACCTGCATTTTCTAATGCATATGTGATTTATATCGCATATGTGTTTAATGCATATGCGTTTTGTATCGCATATGTGTTTTGTATCGCAGGTGTGATTTGTAAAATTTAAAATTTCGATGGGAATAAGGCTTGGAATCATGTTCGGAAATAGCTTCAAACTACCGAACCTATTGGCTAGGACAAATAAACTAGGGCTATTGCCTGTATTTCAGAACTCTGTGAATATGCTCAGTTTCAATGGCGTTTTTTGCTATGACAAACACAATATTTTTTTATGAAAATATAGAATATTGTAGAATCCATTCTTACGATTATGAATATGTAATTTTTTTTTACATATGTATGTTTTATTTATTTATTATTATTTTTCTAAATGACACACGTCAGTTTTTGAAAATAGATACATCCATTGTTTTTTATTTAACTTTTGATTGCCTTCACCATTTCGCAAGAAAACTATATGATGCACTAGAGGAGAGCGAGATCTACAATCTTATATATAGAAATAAAGAATTTCATTAAGTTTAGCCCCTAATGTGTTGCACCCATGCAGAACGTTTTGTTTCAAGGCTTTCAAACTTCAATAATTAATAATAATAATAAATCATGAAAAAATTTGAAAAAATAGTGTTGCACTAGTACCATATGTCATTTATATGTCTGCAATATTTTATCCAAAAATGACATTATTTACCTCATATAGTGTTGCACCTGCACAAACATATATGTTATGATGTATTGAAAAATTGAAAACCCAATTTAAGGGAAACTAATTTTATAATAATTTTCACAAATTTTATATAGATAAAAGTTATATATTATGAAAGATTATTCAATTACCTAACTTTTGTGTTTTTACTTCATCCTCAAATCGGTTAGGAAAGTACCTCTAATTGTCACCTAAAGTCAAAGGTTCCATGTTTTTTCATTGTTATGTAGCATCTAAAGTGTCTTTAAAGAAGTCCATGATTGTGCATCAGCCGTTATTTTTCTTATGGACTTATAGCTACCTATAGTGTTGTATCATGCATTCTAGAGTCGTTTTAATGTAAATGAACTTTATGAAAAAATGGTTTTTTATATTGTTTAATGTTATGTTGACAAAATAATTTTACTATATCACTATTTGAGAAAATTAAAAAAGGAAATGTTCCTATATTTTCTAGAGCTTTTTCGCTCACCTGTAATACTCTCTTTCCTCTATTGTCTACATTTTCCTCTTCACAATGTTGATTTCTGGTTATTTTCTTTCTAGTAATTGGCAAGGAGAATAAATGAAATCTATTTAGCGTACTAATTATGCATGAAAAATGAAAGATAGACTCAAGTGGAGATGAGAGGATCAATGGCAATTGGCATTACTTGTGACCATATAAAGGGTCATCCATATGCTCCTTGCTCGTTTGATGCAGGGAATCTGCAATCGAGATAAGCTCGAGCCAAAAACTCTTATGTCGAGGAAGTGATATTTGGAATAACATCCTCCACGATACATACAATATGATGGATCCTCTTCTACCATGTTGAAAAGGAAAATTCAGTCCATATCAAGGTTGAAAACAACTATTACAGTGAGGATTCAGTCTATGGTGATTCAGATGCATGAATTTATGGGCGTGAACAACGAATCTTCGTCAAAGAGCATCACCTGAGCAGTAAATATTTGCGTGTGTGGAGACTCAATATCATAAGGGAATCTCCTTCATGTAGATTGCATGTCGTTTGTCTACAATTCATTGGGAGTATCAAACCTTTCTCCATTATCAATGTTATTTTCTTCCATGAAGCAGCTAGACATCACCTCGAGTCGCCACCATTGTTGTAACTACGAAGTTTGAAGAAGTCGATTCGTGCCTGAAAGAACAGTGTGAAGGTAGTTGCAAAGAGATAATATATTGACCACTCCTTAGCTGTTGTGCCCTATTATCCACAACCCATGAGAACCTCAGAACGTCCACGGCGGCTCTCATGGGGAACACAGTGTTTTCTCGAGTGAAGTGCCCTCCATTTTTTCCTTAAGGAGGTGATTTTGGGATGACTCTAGTTTTTCCTTGAGGAGGTACTTTTGGGATCATTCCACTTCGTCCTCCGAGTTCCACTAGTAAGATGTCAAGTGATGCCTTTATATAGGGATGTATAGCCTCTAGAGGATTTGACCCCGAGAGCTTTTTCTCACAACTTACAACACTCAACCACTTGAGCTATCCCACCTGGTTTATGTGTATGTGTGTGTGTTTAAACCTAGTTGTATTTTGTTTGAGATTTTGAGCACTTTAATCCTATTTTCTTGAAGTTTAACAAATGTAATTGTTAAAAATCATTGTTTTTTCATTTATTATTTTTTCTTGTTTTCATGGTGCATTTTTTAATTTTATTGTACTAATAAGAATCAATATTGTTTGTATAAAATGCCATAAATAATAGTTTCTCATATTAAAGTTCCATAATCTACTGAAGAGATGCAATCAATCACTAGGAAGATCGAAATATATATAAGGGAAAGGATTTAAAGGGTGCCAAGGAAGAGTCCCAAAATAATTAATGAGTACATTGAGACTATAAAAATCAAAACCTGGAGAAAGGGGAAGGGAGCAAGAAAAGAAAGTAAAGCCTTAAGATGATACAATCAAGTAGGAATCTTAAATGAACAAAAGAGGCAAGGATTGAAAGGGTTCTAAGGAAGAATCCCTAAACCAAAATATAATTTGTCACCCTAAAGCTCTCTTGACATATAACAATGTTAAAGCAATTAGGATGAGATTCTTGTCAACCATAGATCACTATTATGGATTTTTCATTGCCTAATTGGACTTCTAATTGGTATTCGATTGTTAGGGTTGTTGTGTTTGGAGTAATCTAGAATTTGGAACTCGCCATATGATTTTGAGAGTATTTTTTTAGTTAAGCATATGACCAAAAATAAGACAATAAAACTTGGTCTTTGTATTGTGCAAAATCCATCAAGGAATCATGAGATCCTTTAAACAAACATTGATAACAACCATTTATCTCATAATATAGACAAGAAATTTTAAAATCAAAATGGTATTTTTACTTAAGGTACCACATACATTGTTTATAGATATTATGCTCCTAGAGAAAATGATTTTTCTCCATGCGTACATAATTTATAGTTTTGTGATGCCCAAATTGCAAAAGAGAATGTGATTGTTATGAAATTGTGTACTTGATAAGGGCCTTGATGGAGTGTTACATGAGAATATAGAAGTTATTGTTAAGAGAGGAATTTGTTTACCCTGATGCTTTTTCCATTACATTGTCCTAATCATTACGCTACGATCTTAAGAATTTATCAACATCTCCAATTTTTCATGCCTTGCATTTTTTTAGGTTCAATGGGATGACATTTTGAACGTGTGCAACTAAGTCAACAAAATTGTCTCTATGTTGTCCTTGCAAAATTGTTTTCCACGAGGGTCATCCCACATGAAAAATACTCTGATCCAATGTCCCCAACCATTCACCTCTTCATAAAACAATGGATTCCAACATTTCAACACATTTAATACAGAAGGTAAGCTACACAAACACTTCTTAGGCATAGAAACCTTATGCCTAGAGGACATGAAAACAATTCTTTTTTTAACCATGAAAAGGACATTGTTTTAAACTTTCGTCAATAGTTGCAACGCTCAGTTTGTCGCCACTACATTGCAATGATGGGTTCAACGCTCAATTCGTTTCCACTACAACCATTTGTTGAAATTTTGATGTGAGTTCTGACACTAGGTTTGTACTTTCTCCAACATATTTGTTGCATTGGTTTTACTTTTCTTTGAACATGTGAGATATTTTAGTGCACCCTTCATTGGAATTGAGACATGGATCCCAATGGTATTTTGTTGGCCTTAAAACAATGGTGGACATTCAAAAAAAATGAAAATTGTTAATATTGCATCGCTAGTGGAGTCCCTATTATGACAAATGTCCATTGATCATTCGACGATAGTTCGGCAAAGTGATCTACTACACCTATTTATGTTGTTGGACATGTTTCAACCCTTTTCCTATCAAACTTATGATATAAAAATAGTTGTGTGGGGGTGTACGATGTCATTTATCCAAACCCCAAGGGTTAGCTCAATTGGTAAGACGTGTGCACACTCTCTCGGTTCGAGGAGAGTTCACGAGTTCGAGCCTTGAGTCCTTTGGGGTTAGGCCTTCTGCGAGGATGGCCAGCGGTTTACCACCTCTACCATCCAGTAATGTGGTGAAGTATTGCTGGGTTTCCAATGGATCTTTCCATCTGGGGAAAAAAAAAAGGATGTCATTTATCCAATGAACAATTCTTTTGGTCTTTGTTAGAAGTGAAATCTAATTTCGACAAAACATATTCGGTAAAATGTCGGACTTCATACCCAAATACAGTATGTGTGTGTGTGTGTGTGTGTGTATGAACAATATGGAATGAGCTGAATCCTAAAGAATCGGTTATTTGATATTATAACTTTTTATACCTACATTTGAGAAAAATCAACAATCAATATCTATCTATATTCTTAAAATAAAATTTGAGAAGCATAAAATAGTTTAACTTCAAATACACATTTGAAACCATTTTGTAAGCATATGGTAATAATTTAAACAGCATTTGTATCCTATTGAGTATTGTAATGTATGTCTATATGTTATCAAATTAAAGCTTGGGACGCATGAAACATTTTAACTTCAAACAGACATTTGAAGGGTTTTTAATGCAACTAATGCATTTAATACATAGTATTGTGCCAGTGCATACATAAATGCAATAAGCACCGGTGGGATCAATTATGATAAACATCGATAACTATCATCTGCAACAACTTTCGTGGATGAAAATATCTACAAAATCTTAATCGTGAATATTTACATTTATATGCTTTTTACTCTTCAAGGCGCACTGAAATCCAAAAAATAAAAAATAAAATGCTACACACATTTCTCATCAATGAACTAAAATATTCAACTAAAAAATGGGCAAAATTTCCATTTTCTAAAAGTGAGTTTATAATAGAAACCCCAATCACTATTATTTTTCCAAAAGTTTGAGGGGAAACTTCTGCAAGAGAGATTTACGAGGAAAATATTTGGGGTGACCATATTTTTTTTAGAGACAAATTTATAAGGGATTGCATATCACATACAACTCTGCAGAGGGGGGATTTTAGATATGTATCTTCATAGTATTAATCTCAATTTCTCCCCTAAATGTGTCATAAAAACCATTAATTTTTTGTGTCTCTATTAATATTTAGATGCATTCTATAGAAAATAAAATGTTTTCATAGTTATCTTCAATGTTGGAAACCCTGGATTTCTTATTATTTCCATTTTGTCTTATGTGGATGCAAATTTTACCATTTGTATTTTACTCTTTCTACTATTTCACAATGAGACTTTCTTTCCAAGGCACTAAATATTTAAAACCATTTTGTATCTATAAATGGGGCCGTAGGAAGATATTACAATGGGAACACTTATAAACCCATCCCTGTTAGTTCAAAAAAGAAAGGTTTTCTTGGTTATCGGTGCACACTTTAAATATTAAGTCACCAATGCTATCTTCTGAAAGCGCAACATTTTAGATGTACTCCATAATCAAAAAATATCGGTGGGTTTGGAGGTGCAATGCATACCATAAACATGCACATATATTCTTACATATGTATAACACACCAATAAACTTTAATATTAATTTTTAAAATCAAAAAATTTGTGTCGATTCATATACCAACAATTGTATGTAATTGCGGAGTAGATATTAAGGGAGGGACCTGGTATGCAATTCCGGAGTAGATATTAACTACAATTTAGTTAGATAGATAAACTTGTTAAAATATGGGCATTGTTGAGATGCAAAATCACCTTACAATAACAAAATCCCAATCTTCTACTACAATAATTGAGTGTACTATGGTGTCATTCTTAAGGACAATAAACTTTAATTCAAACTAAAATTCACATTACTTCAAATCCCCACCTCACTCCTTATTATTACTACAACAAAGTCTTAAGTAGAAGAGTCTTATTCTATTTAATAATCTAGTGGAAGTGTTACTGTTACATGAATGCATAAGGCGATGAATATGACAATTGGGAGTTATCGTTGAAATCCCTCCCATTAATGTTAATGTTGAGTTGCTTCCCATTTTTGTCTCTAAATAATGAAACCCTTGGGTAGGTTTGCTACAATATGCAATTAAAATCTAAAAACCTTCGAAGTATGTGAGCCCTCATGTATAAATGACAAATTTACGAAGTATTATCTTCTATAAATTCATTGGTAGCAATTTTGTGTGTTTAAGATAATATATGAAGGTTCAATAATATATGTTACAAAGAAGAGGAAAATTGCGTGAATATTTCTGCCATTCAACATTTTAGACTTCATTCATGTGAGTCAGGGAACTCAATCCATAGAAAAGAGAAATGAATTATTTGGATTGCTTTAAAATTTTATTCCTATGTTCCAAAAGCTTTTAGCATGTTAGAGGATTATGGAGGTTTGTAATATTGTAGCAAATATTATGAAAATGTGATCGAAGTTGGGCATATGTAGGGCACTTTAAGAGAAAGTGACTTTCATCCTCAATTATCATAGTTTCACAAAGATGGAAAATCATTTCCACCCACAATGTTTTAGGAATTTTCTAGCGCCTTGTTTCACCACGAAGCTCATGAGAGTTCATTCTTATCTTGGCTATATTTTCTTCTTCAAACTGGTTAAGACAAAGACATACTTTTGATCTTCTAGATTAGGGCTAATGCCCTCCCAAAAGTATCTTAATTTTCTTTTAACCTCTAAATATTTCTTGTCCTAGATTTTCTCTTTCAACTTAGATATGATAGTATTTTTAATGTTGTTGATATTTCGCAAAAATGCATTTTTATAAATCCTCCAATGGTTTAACCAAGCCATGGCATCTTTATACCATCTTGTCTTCAACTGAAGATGATCTTAACTGGATTTTTAAGCAATTTTAGGGAGTATTTGTTCTCCCATGGTATTTATCCTATACTATTACATTAGGTAACTAGTCATAGTGATGCTTTTGATGGGGGGAAGACCGACTTCTATTAGGAGAAGAGGATGGGGCATATTGATTTTAATTTTGAGGTTATATGTGATAAAATGCTTCTAGATTTGCTTAATCTTTCTACATGATTCTCTAGAGATGTTGCAACCCCAAAATTTGCAACTGTACAAGATAATGAGAGTGATGACAGTTTCAAAAAGGAACTTCTTTTTATCCCACATCACAACGTTTTTTTTATTTACACTTACTTTCTGGACCAAAATAAGTGTTCCACCCTCTGTTAATTTTTTCTCAATGCTATATCAAAGATATTGTTTTAAAATAATTTATGAAAAGATTGTCCTTATTTCTATCAAAGATCAAATTTTTTTTACCGTGAGAATTATCTTCTATTCCCCGATCTCTATGCATGGAAAAAATGAGGGTTACAACTAGACGTCTTTGGTTTGAATTAGGCTTGTGAACATGTAATATGTATAGATTTATTATTTTGTTGTATAAAGATTTATTAGATATGACATAATCTACCACACCACTACCAAGAACATTAATACAAGTCATCTAGCTAGAATTTGGTCACTTCTTTAGCTTGTTACAAATTATAAGATCTTGACGGCTACGTATCTTGACTTGCTCAAAGCTAAACAAATTTTTACCTAGATTTGCATAACTTCTTTTGTAACAATATCAACCTAAAGTAACTAATGGTGACTAAAGCTAGCTTTGACCTATATCAACCTTTCTTTATTCTCAATTAATTTCCCCAACCTATTTGCTTCTATGAGGTTGGGTTCTTTCAATTTGTAGCATATTATGTCGTTCTTCCTTGACTATGTCTAGTGTATCCTCTTATGCTTCTTCTTTTAATCAAAAAATCTTGGGGTTCAAGACTCATTTTCTACACTCATGGTCTAATTCTAACAACTTATTCATTTCCTCCTTAATAGGTTTGATATCTACTTTACCTTCAAGACTATTTAGAGTCATACTTTTAGTTTCCTTTTCTTCTGTCTCTTTAAACATGTCCTTCAATTTAAGATTTTCTAATGAATCAACATCTCCTTGCTGGATTGATTGTTTGGTTTCTTGGATTTGTTTTCCATTACTTGTAATATAACCTCCATGATTTCAATCTTTTTCTCCATCATTTTTCTCTTTGTATCTATTTGTTTTCTAATCTTGTCTTCGAAGGATGCAAATTTATTATCAAGCATGGAAACAAGTTTATTTTGAAGCATGGCCACAAATGTCTTATCGAGCATGATTGCATGGCTACAAATTTATTTGTAAGCATGGCTTCTAACTCTGTTTGAAGTTTAGCATCCCTTTCTTCTATACNATATATATATATATATATATATATATATATATATATATATATCAATAAAAATTGATTAGAGAAAATAAGAAGAAGAAAGGAACTTATGCACCTAATTTGTTGTTGAAAGCAACCAGGTAGATTGCTTCAGTCGATCACTTCATAATCAAATTTCACAGATTCCCTAGATTCATCGTAGATCACTTCAAGATAGTGGATGCTTGAATTCACCATAGATCGCTTCCAAATAGTTGGTGCTTAAATTCACTGCAGATCCTTCAATATATTCTTAATCAACCTTTCTTTAACATTAATACCAACCCAGATGCCCTAGAAGAGATGCATTCCAGAAAAACAATTGAATCTCTTCTTTTATTAAAGGAAAACCCTAGACCAAAACTTTGATTGCTTGAATTCATTGTAGATTCCCTAAAAGATATGCATACCTAGAAACCCTAAGCCAAAACTTCATTGCATATCGCTTTAAGATAGTTAATGTTGTGTGTTTCAACAAGTCAAGTTCAAATTTCCAAAAGTGCAAATTCCAAAAAGAAATTTATGTCTTAAATTTGTTTTGATCACGCCTTCATGGAGCACAAAATTAATGCCAACTCTCTCTTTAAGTTGCACATTTGAAAAAGTTGTCTCAAATATTTAAACTTCATAACCATTTTAACATACCCTATGATCAAATTAATTTTTAAAACTTTTTATAATATGATGAAAATTAATTAATTGAATTTAATTATAAATTTAAATAAATGAAATAAAATACCAAATTTTAATTTTAATATTTTGATATTTTAAAAGATTAATTTAAAAATTTAGTAATTATATTTTGTTCTTGTACATTATAATGATTCATATTTTGTATAAAAAGTATTATTCTACCATCTTAAACTATTTAAAAAAAACATATAATAACATATTTCAAGAAAGAAGCAAGCAATCACACATGCAAATATATTTTAGTTATGAAAAGTAAAAAATTCAAAGCAACCATTATTATCATGTAGACCCATTAATTAGTTGATTAATTCACCTCCATGGTGTTCCTCTATAATTGGGAAGTGAGTGTTAACCATTTCATCCATTCCTTCATCTTCTACTTCAACCCCACCACCCATTTCTTGGTCAACCACTTCACCGATTTCTTGGTCTTCTACCTCACCCATTTTTGGGTCTATGATTTCACCTATTTGATCTTCCACTTCACCCATTACTGGGTCTATGATTTCACCCATTTGCTCTTCTTCAACTAATGGATCATCTACTACACCCATATCTATATCTGCCTCTTCTACTCCACTGACTTCATTAATTATTTCCCCTAAAAATTCAACATCATCCATTTTATACCAATTGCTATTGCTTCTTCCTCAACGTATATATTAGACACAACCTTGCAACGTGTCTTAGTGCTACTTCTAGTGTTATATTTGGTTGTTTCCATATGTGAGGGTCGCGTCCCCATAAATACACCGATACAAGAAATATACAAATTATGTGCAATAGAATATAATACTGTTGTTCCATAGGCGATGGTGTCTTTAACTAAACGTACACACACAGTGATAACATCTTTTTCTATGTATAATTATAATAATTAATATATTTATTATCTCAATTATTTTTAAAATTAATAATAAATTATTTATGTCAATTATATTTAAACCTAATAACCCAGGTTAGTTATTATGTCAATTATCTAATTATCTAGCAATCTTTGCAAGTGAACAATGTCGAGTAAATCCAATGCTCGAAGCTTGGTGAAAGAAGTTGATTCTGTGTTTAGTGTTTTGTTGGAGGGAAGGAATCAGTAATTTATATAAGTTAATTTATTTTGAATGTAATCATTTTTATAATTTTTAAGTATGAATTTGTTAATCAAATTTTGAACAATGATCAAAAAAATTTATATATTTAATATGATTCAGTTCATCCAATTTCGAACAACTACAAAAAGTTTATAACTATGAAAGGTAAGTCAAGATTTTTAGTGAATCAAACTCAGAAATTTGCTTAAAAATTCCAACTTCCATATTTTATTCAAATCCTTAAAACACCTTCTGGATAAATGTGTCAAGCAACAAAGATAAAATGATGTTCATGGAAGAAAAGTTGGATTCCAGTATCACTTTTTGGGAAGTCACTGAAGAATTGGAGAGACAACAGATTATAATGCTGTATTTCTTAAAGTTTTTCAATGAATGAAACTAGTTTTTGTCTATTTTAGTTTTGTAACTACTGTAAATTTAATGAAAATAAAAATTAATTATATACCTACTTAGGTATCTAATCAAGAGGTTGCCTAGTGGGTTTGGATGAAATACACACATGCAAATCCATGCCCATAATCTTCCAAAGAATATATAACCTGTTGCAACTGAGTTTTTGGTTGATTGGCATGGCAGTCTAGCACAGAGTTACCTCTGGCAGCGTGGACTGGGCTGCCAAGTATGGAAACATTGATATGGAGATTAGGTTCTCCACTGAACACGTTGTTATGTATTTTTTATTTATGCTTTATCTTAATGATTTTTAAGAAGGTTTAGTTTTTTTTCTTCTTTATAGATATAAATTTGAAATTTGATTAAGATAAGTTAAAATTCAAAAAAATGTATTGATTTGTTTAAAAGTAGATTGTTTGTTAAACTTTTGTATTTTTGAATTTAGGTTTGTTATTTGTTATTTCTTAAATACAACTAATAAGTTAATAGTAATAATCTAACCATTTATAGAACTTTATGAAGAGAATTTAATCAAGATGTAATTTATTTTTTTCGCAATTACAACAACAATAGTAATAAAAGTTTTAAATTATTAGTTACAAATTGATAAAATTTAATTGAGATTTATGGCCTAATTTGTTTAAAAAATTTAGTGAGAATTTTATCAGTAGTTATAATTTGTAATTGATAAAATCAATATCTTTCCATAATTAAGGTTTCATGTCATATTTAAGATTCACACTTTGTTATGTCTTAGGAGGTGGCATATATAAAATTGGTTATTCATATTAAAGGGCACATGGATGTATCCATATTTAATATGTAACAAATTGGGTTTTTGACCATGAAGAAGTATGCTTAGCAAGATACAACAAAGAATTATGTATTGAGTGAACATGAACATGTGTGTGTTTTAATGTTATATATTTATTATATAAAATGTTAAAAAGCTAATTAATATAACTGAAATAATTTGAGATTCATTATTACAAATTATATATATATATAATCATTTTATATATAAATAATGCCAATTAATTCTAAACAGTTATATAATTGATTAACTCTATCTATGTATGTTAGGTGTTTTTCTTTTTCTTTTTCATTTTGATATATATTATATTTTATCTTTTTTTTTAATGTTAATCTATTTTTCAATATAATTTCATATGTTTTTATATTTTGTTTAGTTTAAATGCATTGCATATATTATCAAAACATTATGTATATTAAATAAATTATATATTTATTTATTTATTTAAACTAAAAAATATGAATATAATGGTTTTAATACTAATATTAATATTAGTATTAAAATCACATCCAAACAAACAAAGTGATGGACTTTAATTTATAGTTTTCATTTTGTTTTACAATATTATAATTTGAAATTTGAAAT
This sequence comes from Pseudotsuga menziesii, assembly GCA_001517045.1. NCBI lineage: Eukaryota > Viridiplantae > Streptophyta > Pinopsida > Pinales > Pinaceae > Pseudotsuga > Pseudotsuga menziesii. The sequence goes on along the minus strand of LPNX010018664.1, from coordinate 684,220 downwards.
ACTTTTACACAATATTGTAGTTAAAATCATTTTTCACTATTTCAATGTTGAAATAGGTACAATCTTTTAAATCATTTGCAATGTATCAATTATTGAAATCAATACAACTGTATCATTTTGTCATTATTGAAATCCACGTCATTTATAGCACTTGAGTATCATAATTATTGAGCTATCACTTATCTCATTTAACCTATGGGTTAGTTACCAAACACAAGATCTTGCATAACCTTATAAAATTTTACTTTGATTTTCATGTTATTAAATTATGGGCAATGTAAATAAACTAATATATTTTCCATGTGCATGTTACTTAACATTTCATTTCCAAACAAAATATATATTAATATCAACATATCATATTTATCTATATAACTTAGCATGGTAACATATTTATCTATAGAACTTAGCATGCCAGATAGACATCATACAACAGTCACCATTTACAACATAACCAATAAAATTTATACACAACTTTCTTATATCACTTGGTCCATAATCTACACATATATAGTTTTCTTAGTTTAGGTTAGATTAACAAATAATAAACAAAAAGGTCCAACATAGATAAAAATGTAGCTTTGCTACCTAAGTGAAAATGGGGCATTACAATCATTTTCAAGTAAATCTCTAATAATTACACTATCTTATGTTAATCAGAAGAAATTCCATAATCTCAATTCATTATATTAAAAATATAATTGTTTCTACTATATTTATATAGTATATTATTCACACTTGCACCATATTAATTGGGTTGTTATTCAAATTTAAAATTGATTTAAGCCTCCAATAGGAAACATAAACTAAGAAATGCAAGTGCAAATGCATGAACATAAAACATAACTAAATTAAGAACTATACTTCACACACATAGCATGGATAAACCATTACATTGATAACATGAATCGCATAAAACATTGCATATTCATAGTCACCAAAGAATGCTAATCTTTTAATTGAAGAAAATCCAAGCAACTAACTCTGTAAAAATGATTTTCCACCCAACCAGAAGCATCACATACAAATACCTCCTCCAAGTCTGGATGTGAGGCCACCAGGGAGAAGGAAACACCTATACTATTCTCACTCTACCCAAAACTTATTTCCTCTCATGCTTAACCAATCTATTTACCAATGAGCATTACACAACACAATGAAGGCTTAGTCTTTGTAATGTGCCCCTATTTTAATGTTGAATATGTAAACCCTCTTTCTAATTTAATTAGAGGTTTTAAAGATTGATTTAATATACGTAAATTTCAAATTATATGCAAGACGATAAGCGATTGGTCTGATTCTCTGTTCAATCTTAAATTCCTTATAAATTGTGGGGACAATTTTTTCCCCTTTCCAAATCGAAATAGTACTTTTATTAAGTCGGATGCAAATGAACACTCTATTTCCAACCTCGTAACTTTTATTCGTTCTATGGGCATCAACATAACTCTTTTGTTTATCATGAGCTTCTTTTAATTGTTGCTTGATATGAATCACTTTCTTTTCCATCTCTTTCAACTTGGGCCCAATTATAACTTGACTTTTAACATGTCCCAAGTTAATGGCATTTTGCATGGCCTTGCATACAGACCCTGATACGAAGGCATAATACATTCTAATTGGCTATGAGATAGTTGACTTCTTATACAATCAATGTATCATTGATGTGATATCGATTTTCTTATGATTTGATTGTGTATTTCAATATTTGTTACTTGTGGGTAGGTGTGAGTTTTGATAGGAACCACAAATTGCCCAAAGTGATTGTTCGATGGCATGACTCTTAGAACAGTTATGACACAATATGGTTGATGTAGGGTGTTGACCCTAGTACTATTAGGGGGGGTGAAGGAATTTCCCACTGTTTATCCTCTGAAATCTGGAATCATGGGAGAATTGTGTTGTCCACACTCCTTTAAATGTGCAATGATGACTGGCAGTTTCTTGCTAGGAAAGCTTCCATGTTGATGTAGTTGCACTTCATCTTATAGGTTCTATATATGGTTAGGTTGGTATAGCCAATGCCACAACTTATGAAAGCAGAGGATGGGATGGAGAGGTCAAGTGATGGAAGTAGTGGTGACTAGGTTTCGAAGTACTCATGGAGATGGATGAACTATTCAAGCAATAGATATGTTTAACATTTGAATGAGTTGTTGAAATATTATATGTATCTATGATGTACTATTAAAAATCTTCATGAAATATTATTAAATATCGTTTTTGAGATATTTTACACACAAGTAATATAATACACAAGAAATATCTTCATTGACATGCATGTGGGAAATATCTTCATTGACATGCAGTGGGAAAACACTATAAATGAATTAGTTAATAAGGTTGCATAAATTAATGAATAGGACTATTATATTTTTTTTTTTAATATCACCTAAAAATGAGACACTTTTTAGTTACCATGTTGTTATTTAACTTAAATCGAATTTCATGGACAGGACTATCATAATTGTTTTTAAGCATATCAAGTGATTGAGCTTATTATTAAACTTAAATTGAATTTGTTATTTTAAGAGAAATTTAATTTATTGATTATCTAATATTATTTTATTTGAATGAGGTAGTGGAAATGTTTTTGGACATAAATAATCTATTGGTTGTCTAATATTATTTTATTTGAATGAGGTAGTTTAAATGATTTTGGACATAAATAGTGAAGTAAAGCTAAAAGAAGGAAGAAGTGTTTTTTTTAGAATATTATTATTCAACTTAAATTGAATTTGCTATTTTTAGAGAAATTTAATTTATTGATTATCTAATATTATTTTATTTGAATAAGATAGTGGAAATGTTTTTGGACATAAATAATCTATTGATTATCTAATATTATTTTATTTGAATGAGGAAGTTGAAACGATTTTGGACATAAATAGTGAAGTGAAGCTAGAAGAAGGAAGATGGTTTTTTTAGAAGTGTTGGAAGAACCCTTGGAAGAGATTTTGGATTTCCTGATTTTCCTTCATATTGGTGCATCATTGTGAGGGAAGGATTCCAGTTGGTAGGGTGGTATAATGCACCTTTGGGCATGAATAAGGAGCACACTCAGGGTGAATTATTGTTTAGCTTCTTCAACATTCCTTATAGGTTGAAAGTTGTTTTACTTATGAATTTATAGCTATTTATATTGTTGTATTATCCATTTTGGATTTTTTTAATGCAAATGAAATTTATGAAAAAATGTTTTTTATGTTGTTTAATGTTATATTGACACAATAAGATTATAAGATTATTGTGTCACAGTTTGAGAAAATGAAAAAGAAAAAAAATAAATAAATTAAAGATTAATATATAATAACCGCTCAAGATATGATGAATCTTGATGGGCATTACACTCTTTCTCTACTCAAGAGTCCTTCAAAGTATCCAGTCTTTATAATGCTCTCTTTAATGTGTAAAAAGATCCCAATACCTGGTATGCTTTCAAAAAAACCTTGTGTAAATCAATTCATGGCTTTTCAAGCACCTAAGAACAACAAATAAACAATAACTATGGATAAACGTTCATATTTTTTTTGAGCTTCTATGTTCGCTTACCCTCTTTCCTCTATTGTCTACATTTTCCTCTGGTTATTTTCTCAATCTAGTAGTAATAAGCAAAGATAATAAAGCATGAAAGCTATGGAGTGTACGAATTCTGCATGAAAAATGAAAAGATACTCTATTGAAGATGAGAGGATGAAAGATTACTTATGACCATAGAAAGAACTCCATATCAAGATTGAAAACAACTATTACAGTGAGGATTCAGTCTATGGTGATTCAGATGCGTGAATTTCTAGGTGTGAACGATGAATCTCCGTCAAAGAGCATCGCCTGAGCAGTAAATCTTTGTGTGTGTGGAGACTCCATATCAGAAGGAATCGCCCTCATGGAGACTACATATCGTTTGGCTGCAAGTCATTGGGAGTATCGAACCTTTCTCCATTATCGATGTCGTTTGAAGCAGCTAGACAAGCCGCCGCCATTGTTGTAACTACGAAGTTTGAAGAAGTCGATTCTGTGAAAGAAAAGAATGGAGTGACAGAAACAGTACGGGCAGATGATTGCCTTCTCATTATTCAGAGTTGTTCAAATAGGAAATACAAAACAATAGTACTGTGGGTGAATACCACAGTTAGGTAAATACCGCCATGGGTTACCTAACTCTAACTCTAACTACGGGTGAGATTACTCATTTCAACACACCCCCTTAATCTCAACTGATAGTACATCATCAGTAATGTCTATGCCTAAAGATGCCTGCTGGTCTATGTCTCAGCTAGGCTTACATTTCTTTCAAAAAACTTCAGCTTGACTTTCTTCCTTGAAGTGTAGTTTGAAATCTTTTTCTTTGTCTTCTGGGTTTTGATGCTAAGTAGTTGATCTTCTTCATCTTCTGGAACATAGTGAAAGTCTTCATCTTCAGTTTCAACATGATTCTTCTGATTGTCATCTTTACCTGCACACTCAAAAAATTTGTTAGAAAAAATATGAATATATTTCAGGTTTTCTTGGAGAGCATTCACATCTTGGTGTTGCTCATCAATGACAACCTCATTTGAATGATTCCACTGTGCATCATTCAGTGCTTCTTCAAAAAGTGTGCTCTGAGAAGAAAACGGAGCATACTGTAGATGCTCATCAGGAGCCTGCTCATAGATCTCCTTCAAACTTCTGGTTTTCTGATTTTGAGGTGGACTACATGTTTCTTTGGTGCTGTTAGCGGGTTGTTGCTCATTCTCAACAACTATTGCAGCTTCTATGCTGCCATCAACTATCTCTTGCTCAAAGAGACTATTACTCACATTATTGAGTACCGCTTCAGTGACAGGTTGGCTTTCACCGTCATCATCAAAGATAACTGGATCAACATCCTTTACTGGGATTACATGATCCTCATAGACACAGTCATTTTGATTGTCTTCCACTTCAGTGTGGGATTCCTGGTGCTTTGCCTGACTTACAAAGTCATGTTCCTCTACTGTTGGTTCCTCACTGAAGACTTCTTTCAGTGTATCCCATGCTTTCTTTGGAGTATCAGCTTCTACAATGTAATGAAAAAGAGAATAGTCTATACTATCTTGTATGAGACATAAGGCCACAACTTGCCTTCTTTCTTTTTCGAATTCTGTCAAATAATTAAATTTTTCTGGATCAATGGGATCCTCTTCAGCTATGAAGTGCCACAAATATTGTAATTTTAATATATTAATCACTTTGACTACCCATGCATTGTATTTATCTCCATTGAAGGTCTGCCATAAACCTTCTGGTGTCAAGATTTTTCTTACCTCTTCATATTCTTCTGGGACTGCTTCTGGTAGCACCATCTTCAAGAATAGATCTTCTATTCTAGATCATAACCTTCAATAAGATTGGATACGGCGAATTGAGCACTGGGTGAGATCTAGTGAGCCCAGTCCTCCATTGATCTTGTAGATCTTCACCCCCTTTTTTTAATGATCCATGCAAATATAATGCTCACTATGAGATTTGCAAATCATGGAAAAATAAGATCTGGACCCAAAAAAATAAAAAAATAGATCTGGAAAATAACCCAAATATTAGAGTGCAGATCTAGAATGAAGAGGGTTTACACCATGTTTCACACAGATAGTCTATGTAAGATGAAGATCTGAGCGAAGATTCCTGGGAGATCGAAGGCAAACCAGGAGAACAAGATCAGCAACGCCAACACAGGTGGCCACCGCCTTCCTACACAGTCTTCGGTTCCGAACACCAAAACCCCAACATAGAGAGCAGACTATTATAAAAGTGCGCCCTGGGACTCGTTTCTATGATCTTTGAAATCAAGAAAAGACACCAATGCACGATCTAATCCTGAGGGCCACGCGCTCATTTAACTGAGAAGGGTTTTACGATATGAAAACCTGCTGTGCTTCCAATCTTGGAATTCTGATAGGTAGATCTGGCTGATTTGAATGATCTTCATGATGTATGTCTGAAGGATCACTCCAGCATTTGTCTTCAATGAACTTTACATCTCTGCTCACCATAAGCTGCTTGGTGACAGGATTATATAGCTTGTATGCTTTGTGTTGTTCACTATAACCAGTGAAAATGCAACGCTCGCTCTTCTTGTCTAACTTTCTTCTGAGTTCATCAGGTATATGTGCAAAGGCAACAGAACCAAAGATTCTAAGATGTGAGACACAATCTTAGTGCCACTCCATGCTTCTTCAGGAATCTTGTCTTGGACAGTTATTGTAGGTGATCTGTTGAGCAAGTAGACTGAGCATCCAACAGCTTCATCCCAATACTCATTTGACAGCTTCTTGTGTGATAGCATGCTACGGGCCATGTTCATGATGGTCCGGTTCTTCCGTTCAGCAACTCCATTCTGCTGTGGAGTGTATCTGGTGGTGAACTGTCTCTAGATACCATGCTGCTTACAAAAATCTAAAAATTCATGTGAATCATATTCACCTCCACCATCTGACCTGAGCATTTTAATGGATTTTCCAGATTGCTTCTCAGCGAGAGCCTTGAACTCTTTAAACTTGGAGAAGGTCTCTGATTTGTGCCTGAGAAAATAAATCCATATTTTTCTGCTAAAGTCATCAATAAAGGTCAGAAAATAAAAACTGCCTCCTATGGATTGGGTTTGCATGGGTCCATAGAGGTCTGTATGAACTAACTCAAGTTGCTCTTTGGCTCGAGATGTGGAAGTGGGAAAACTGTCCCTATGATGTTTACCAGTTATACAATCCTCACAGGTGTTGGATTGTTTATGAATGACCGGTAATCCTTTGACCATTGACTGTTTGTGTAGGAGATGGAGACTTTTGAAAGGAAGATTACTCATTTCAACAGATTCGTGCCTGAAAGAACAGTGTGAAGGTAATTGCAAAGAGATAATATATTGACCACCCCTTTGTCTTGAGATTGCTCGAATTGTTCGGTTCTGAAGATGACAGGGAGAGGGAGCAGGGATACTTTTGAAAGATTTCAGGACCTATTGTTGTAGCAGATGGTATGTCTGATGTTCGAACCTCAGAGGGGCGTGAATCTTCTAATGATAGTGGCAATCATGCAATGGGTTATTCTTAGCCATAATATGATGGAGTTCCACTAGAAAGATAAGTTTTAGTGTTTATATATATATATATATATATATATATATATATATATGTATATGTTTCTTGAAGTTTAACAAATATGCAATTTTTTGAACAAAGATTATGGAGTTTTATTAGTAATATAAGTTTTAATTTATATATATATGTTTGTTTGTTTTTTAAACCTAGTTGTATTTTGTTTGAGATTTTAAGCACTTTTATCCTATTTTCTTGAAGTTTAACAAATGTAATTGTTGAAAATCATTATTTTTTTCATTTTTATATTGTTATATTGTTTATTACATTTGTTTTCTAATTTTTATGGTGCATTTTTAAATTCCATAGGACTAATAAGCATTAATATTGTTTGTATGAAATGCCATGAATAATAGTTTCTCATATTAATGTTCCATCATATAGTGCATTGAGTGATTCAATATGTTTCTTTTTTTATTCATTTGCTCAACATATGGAGAATGTGTTGCTTTGAAATGGTTTTGGACTTTCTAGCAAAAAGTTATACCATTGTAATGTTGATACTCTTTGTTTTTGTGGCTGTGAAATTCGTACCATCGCAATGTTGATAAACTTGTTTTTATGGTCAAGAAATTCATACCATCGCAATGATGTTACTCTTTGTTTAATAGTGGAAAACGTTGACCAATGGGTAAAAAGATTTGAGACAAGTATAGTGAATAAAAATTGATGAGTACATTAAGTGTTCTGAAAAAAGAAACTCTAGGAAAAACTTGGAAGAGAGCAAGAGAAGAATAAAGCTCAAAAGAGATGCAATCAATCACTAGGAAGCTCGAAAGATATATATGGGAAAGGATTCAAAGGGTGCCAAGGAAGAGTCCCAAAATAATTAATGAGTACATTGAGACTATGAAAATCAAAACCTAGAGAAAGGGGGAGGGAGCAAGAAAAGAAAGTATATCCTTAAAGTGATACAATCAAGTAGGAATCTTAAATGAACAAAATAGGCAAGGATTGAAAGGGTTCTAAGGAAGAATCCCTAAACCAAAATATAATTTGTCACCCTAAAACTCTCTTGATATAACATTGATAAGACATTTAGAATGAGATTCTTTTCAACCATTAGCTCACTGTTATAGATTTTTCGTTGCCTAATTGGCCTTCCAATGGGTATTTGATCATTAGCCTTGTTTTGTTTAGAGTAATCTAGAATTTGGAACTCGCCATATGATTTTGAGAGTATTCTTTTCGTTAAGCATATCACCAAAAATAAGACGATAAAACTTGGCCTTTGTATTGTGCAAAATCCCTCAAGGAATCATGAGATCCTCTAAACAAACATTGATAACAACCATTTATCTCATAATATAAACTAGGCATTTTAAAATGAAATGGTATTTTAACTTAAGGTCCTACATACATTGTTTATAAGTACTATGCTCCTAGAGAAAAATGATGCCCAAAGTGCAAAAGAGAATGTGATTGTTATGAGATTTTGTACTTGATAATCCTTGATGGAGTGTTACATGAGAATATAGATGTTATTGTTAAGAGAGGAGTTTTTTTAACATGATGGTTTTTCCATTACATTGTCCTAATCATTACACTACAATCTTAAGAATTTATCCGACATCTCCAAATTTTCATGGCTTGCATTTTGTTAGGTTCAATGGGATGGCATTTTGAACATATACAACCAAGTCAACAAAATTGTCTCTATGTTGTCCTTGTAGAATTGTTTTCCACAAGGATCATCCCACATGAGAAAGACTCTGCTCCAATGTCCCCAACCACTCACCTCTTCGGATTCCCACATTTCAACACACATAGAATACAGAAGGTAAGCTATACAAACACACTTCTTAGGTATAGAAACTTTAAAGCTAGAGGACATGAAAATGATTACTTTTTTAACCATGAAAAGGGCAATGTTAGACTTTCGACAATAGTTGCAACGCTCACTTTGTCGCCACTACAATTTTTTTTGTTGGAATTTTAACCCTTCATCGACATTGCAATGATAGGTCCAACACTCAATTCGTTTCCACTCCAACCATTTGTTGAAATTTTGACGTGAGTTCCTGACAGTGGTTTGTATTTTCTACAACATATTTGTTGGATTGGTTTTACTTTTCTTCGGATGTGTGAGAGTTTTTAGTGCACCCTTCGTTGGAATTGAGACATGGCTCCCAATGGTCTTGTGTTGGCCTTACAACAATGGTGGACATTCACAAAAAATGAAAATTGCCAATATTTCATTGCTAGTGGAGTCCCTATTACGACAAATATCCATTGATCATGTAACGATAGTTCAACGAAGTGATCTACTACACATATTTATGTTGTTGGACATGTGGCAACCTTTTTCCTATCAAACTTACAATAGAAAAATAGTTGTGTGGGGGTGTACGATGTCATTTCTCCAATGAACAATTCTTTTGGTGTTTGTTAGAAGTGCAATCTAATTTTTAAGAAACATTGTTGCTAAAATGTCGGAGTTCATACCCAAATGTAACTGTGTGTGAGAACAATATGGAATGCGATGGATCCTTTGATATTATAATTTTTTCTCCTTACATTTGAGCCTAATCAACAATCAATATCTATGTATATTCTTAAAATAAAATTTGAGAAGTATAAAACAGTTTAACTTCAAATACACATTTGAAACCATTTTGTAAGCATATGGTAATAATTTAAGCAGCATTTGTATCCTATTGAGTATTGTCACTCTATGTCTATATATTATTAAAATAAATCTTGGGATGCATGAAACATTTTAGCTTCAAACAGACATCTGGAGGGTTTTTTTAATACAACTAAGGCATTTAATACATAGTGTTGCGCCAGTGCATACATAAATGTAATTTGCACTAGTGGGATCAATTTTGATAAACATCGATAACTATCATCTGCAACAACTTTCGTAGATGAAAATATTCGCAAAATCTTAATAACGCATATTTACATTTGTATTTCATCATTTGTACTAAAGCAATGCATTTTTCAAAAAGAGCACACAAGTACGCATTACTCTTCGAGGCACTCAAAAATCCAAAATTTAAAAAAAAAAAAAAAAAAAAAACAAAAAAAATTTTAAAAAAAAAAATTAAAAAATAAAACTAAAAAAAAAAAAAAAAAACAATTTTTTTAAATTTTTTAAAAATTAAAAAAAAAAAAAAAAAAAAGCTACACACATTTCTTATCAATGAATTGAAATATTCAGCTATAAAATGGGCAAAAAAATCATTTTCTAAAAGTGAGTTTATAATAGAAACCCCAATCACTGTTATTTTTCCAAAAGTTTGAGGGGAAAATTCTACAAGAGAGATTTACCAGGAAAATCTTTGGGGTGGCCATATTTTTTTAGAGACATATTTATAAGGGATTGCAGATCACATACAACTCTACAGAGGGGAAATTTTAGATATGTAACTCCATAGTATTCATCTCAATTTCTCCCCTAAATGTTTCATAAAAACCATTAATTTTATGTGTCTCTATTAATATTTAGAGTGCATTCTATTGAAAATAAAATGTTTGCATAGTTACCTTCGATGTTGGGATCCATAACTTTCTTGTTGCTTCCATTTTGTTTTATGTGGATGCAAATTTTACCATTTGGATTTTACTCTTTCTACTATTTCACAGTGAGGCTTTTTTCCCAAGGCACTAAATATTTAAAACCATTGTGTATATATAAATGGGGCCTTAGGGAGCTATTATAATGGGACCACTTATTCAATTGGATCTCAAAACCTATCCCTGTTAGTTTAAAAAATAAAGGTTTTCTTGGTTATCAGTGCACACTTTAAATATTGACTCACGAATGCTATCTTCTGAAAGCGCACCATTTTAGATGTACTCCATAATCAACAAATATTGGTGGGTTTGGAGGTGCAATATATACAAGAAACATGCACAGAAACTCTTACATATGTATGACACACCAAGAAGCTTTAATATTAATTTTTAAAATCAAAAAATTTGTGTTGATTCATATACCTATCTATATGCACCAATGTATATATATGTAATTTGTACCAATGTGCCTTACCGTACAATGTGCACTGATTAACATGAAAACATTTTTAGCTTGAATTGTTTATTTTATATGTAAAACATATTTCATGGTTTCACTATTTTCTGATGGAAGGAATTTATTGATAGAAGATGCATGATACAAGTTTAAGGGAATCGATTTGTTGCAATGAGTAAGATGTGAGCACAACCCAAAAAGTGAACAAGGCAAATTCATTGAAATTTTAGTATAAAATTAATATATTTGAATTATATGTGAATTTAAATAATGTATATTGGTTAATGTGTGCCATGCAAAGCAAAATCTTGATAAAACACAATAATATTGTTTGCAATCTAAGTGCAAAAGAGATGAATTAGGTGAATCAATGATAGAAATGTTGCAAAGAGGTGAGTAAGGTGAATCAATGGGCAATCAACATAGAGTTTTTCTTTGAATTTTCAATAATAGTATACTTCTTAAGATTACTCACTAACATGTTTCAAACACTCGATTTACATGTGATGAATGGTGTGCATGGACCGACAATGAGGGAAGGGAATGGCATGTTACTTGAAGATAAAAACTATGAAGGAGGTAAATGATGATGATTTTGTCCTTAGTTCATATGGAGTGGTACTAGGAGTTAATAATAGGGAAGGAAACTTCTATAAAACTAATAGGGATATAGTGGAAGAACATATAGTCGTAGTTTTTAGCTATAATACAAAAATCAATCTGTGTAATGCATTCAAAATCAGGTTATATATAAACTACAACTAGTGTTTCCACAGCAATGTTCAATGAGACCTATCAAACATTAATAGCAAAAAAAATACAATAATAAAACAGGATCATTTAAAAAGTATTATTCTTAAATGTGATTTTCTATGATATCCGTATACTACTACAAAAAATTATGCAATTAATATTTTGGTTATATTTACTTTCATGGAAATAATTAAAAAAAAATGTGTTTTTCGTTGTTCAGGGAGATTATGAAAATTGCAAAGGATGAATGAGGTGATATCTGAAACATGTTGGTATGGATGTCCACAAAATGTACAAGGAGATGGTCAAAGAAATGGATATCAGTGAATTGCGGGATCATTCATCTCAACAACAATGTGCATCAAATGTGTGTAATCATTGTTTTATTTTTCTTTTATGTAAATTTAATTTAATTATTGCATGAAATAGTAATTCACATTTGATATGTTGTCAAAGAGAAAGGAAAATGTAACCCATTCAACACAAGATTAACAACAAGGAGAAAAGGTTGATCGTGAAGTTTGAGAGTATAACTTGTGTTTTCCTTACTTGAGATTTCATATTTGTTATAATTTTTATATTTAATTAATTTAAAATCACCCTTGGAAGTCTTCTAATAGGTGCTAACATACAAAGAGAAATCATTTGAAGAATTGATTAAAATTGGATTAAGTAGGAGTTGTGAGAATATGTTTTAGTGTCAAAGTTAATAGTAAAATTTGTAAGTAGATATGTTTTTACTTCTCTCGTTTTATAACTAATGGAACAACAAGAAACCTTTGTATTAATTATACCAATGTTTTAGCATGGTGTATAAAACTTGCAGGAAACAAAGTATGGAGTGGTGCCAAGAGAAGAGTTGTTGAGAGATGACTTGATACACTTTTTTATTTACACAATCATTTATATTATATTGAGAATGTAAATATACTCATTACACTTTATTTCTATGTTCATAGATGGAAAATAAAGAGGAGAAACAAAATCAATCTAATCAATAAAAAAATTCCGTCAAAAAACTCGAGTACAATATCGCCTAAGTGATAATAGAAAAATGAGGCATGCAATTTGCTCAAACAATTACATCAATTCAATCGAAGAATGAAAATCGATATAACTAAGTGTTCTTGCAATTTCTATGTTTTGAAATGTTTCTCTAAACATTTTGTTTAATGTATTGGACTTATTATCCCAATTGGATAACCACGGGTTACCATTAAATGCAACAATTACATAGTGGCATTTTGATTATTGTGGACCTTTATGTTGTCCCATATTGTATAATGAATTGTCCCTTAATCATATATAATAAAGTGGGTTTTTTATTATATTGCATTGTCCAATATTGTAAACTATTACATTGTTGAATCAATATATGGATGACTAATATGTGGATGGTATATATGGATTATTAACTATAATATCAATGAATATATGTAATCGTATAACACATACAATCATTACAACCAAATACAATAATTAAAATTCAAATATCAATATTATTATAAATTTATTTATTTTTTTATGATTAATTGAAAATGAAAGATTAAAATAATAATAAATAAACAAAATTAAATAAAACATAAACATATTTGTACATTGTATTTTTCTAAAGTCACCGTTCAACGGTGTTGGACATATGTAAATTGCTAATGGTGTAGTTATTTTTACATTGTGAAAAATTATGCATCGATGCTTTTTATCACGAAAAACACACTAGTACTTCTATTTGTTATAAACACATTGATATTGTGCGTGGTGAGGATGGCGAACCCTACGACGTCTAGGGTTTGGCATATTGCTCCTCCAGCTTCCACTCTGCGAGCTCGTCACTATGGCGAGTCTCAGACCTGACTCCTTTCCCTTGGATTATTTTTTCGGTGGCCGAACCTGGTGTTTTCTGCTCCCACTTGCCTTGGGTTTTGTCTAGCTTAGGGGCTTCTGTGTTGGTTCACTCCTGGGGTGGCGAAGACATTTAGTTTTAGCCCTCTATTTCTCTTTATAGGGTACTGGCTACGTTCTTTTGGATTTGGTTTTGGGTTTGTTTTTTACCTTCCACCCTATACCTAGTGGAAAACCGACAACTAGAGTTCCTCCTCCTTAGCAGAGGACTAGTACCAACCAGTCACTTAAAAAGTAGGAATTATTACTTGGGTTTTCAGCTAGTTCTCGATTGCCCTGCGCGGGGTTTACAGTGTCGTGTTTGTACCTTCTGCTCCATGGGGGGTGCGGGTTTTGGGTTTTGTTTACGCTGCTTGTCTTTCCCTGCCACCTTTGGGGAAGCCCGTGATTTTCGGAGTTCTCCTCGTCCTTTGATTATTTTTTCTCCTAGGTCGTTTACATGCTTTCTGTTCCCTATTACGGTTTTGTCCAACCTCCTTTCTTGTCATCTTTTCTGGGATTTTTTACCTGACTCTCACGGTTCAGCATCGCTCCTCCTACTCTGGGGTTTCTGGGCTTGTTTTTGTGTGTTGACCCTTGCTTTTTTTTTCGGGTCTCAAACCTCAGCATTTGCTACTCTTAACCATGGTTGCCAGAGTCTGTTGACTTTAGGGTGCGGGGGTTACGTTGTCAGGATCTGTCTATTCTTGGTTCCATGACGGGTTTTAAGGACGAGGCTTCACCCCCCTCGTCGAGTGATCCTAAGTCCACTCTTGTTCCCTCTCGGAGACGAAGAAAAGCTAAATCCCACAAAGTTTTAGAGGGGAAGCTCAGATATGTACTGGGTCGTGATGTTTATATGGAACAAGTGGAAGCATTATGCTCTCGGGCTCTTATAGGCAGACTCGAGTACTATCAGCTGGGGAAAAAGGACTGGATTGCATGGGCCACAAAAAATTGGAAGCCGCTCTTCTCCTATGTGCCTATGATCAGTTTACTTGCCAAGGGCTGGATGGTAATTGTCTTCCTGGAGGATGCACATGCCACAACTGTGTTAAACTCGCTTTGGCTCATTGGTGAGGGTTCTCTGGTTCTGAACCGTTGGCATGCACATTTTGACCCCCTCGGGGAGAGGGTTAAGAAAAGACACTTGTGGGTCTTACTTCTAGCCCTACCTTTTCCTCTGTGGAGTTGTAGCCTAATTCTAGAAGGCATAGGCAACACTATTGGTCATTTTGTTGCGGTGGAGGAGGACTTCATGCACTCTTCTGACAAATGAATGGGTAAGATATTGGTGGAAATGGACATATCAGAGGGCCTCCCGGCTGAAGTTGAGATACTGTGTCATGAACGCTTGTTCTCTCAGCGCTTAGATTATCTCAACATCCCTTTTTGATGCAGTCATTGTAGGGAAGTGGGTCATTTGCGAAGGAAATGTCTGGTTCTTCGTCAAGGTGTGGCTTCCTTGAGTACTCATCACTCACCAACGACGCAGCAGTCACCACCTTCCCTTCTGGGTGCCAACACACTTTGTCCCTCCTCTCTAGCTCGAGCTCCTTCATCAAAAGGTATTTATACTAATGCCTACTCTTTTTTCAATGATGCCTCTGAACAGGAACTCCTTCTTTTGGATTCGGTGGAGATCAATGCCATTATCCCCACCTCCATAGTGGTTTCCGCGCCTATAGAGTCCCTTACTACACCAGTGTTGGACCCTTGCATTGTCTCCCCTGCTGACGCTTCACCCTCTCGGTCCCTTTCTCCACCACCTCGGATTAATTCTCCTCCTCTCTCCTTCGAGCCGGCCTCTATCTTCTTTGACTCTGATTTCCCTCCTCTCATAGGACCTCGTTTTCAAGACAATACATCCCCTCCTCGCAGTCCCATATCTTCTCCTTCTTTTGCAAACCCTTATTTACAAAATTCTTTGGAAATATTCTCTGCAAAATCCCCCCTCTCTCCATCGGTCTTACCGTTATACTCCAACCGGTTTGAAAATGTAACTATCCAAAAAAAGAAAAAATCCCCACTTCCGACATCGGACATGGCCTCTGGTTCTCCTTCGTTCACTCCTTTGTCCACTAGGCTTAAAAATGCGACTAGGCATCAGTCAGCTTCCTCCAATCGGGTCCGTAGAGCTTCGACACCCTCTCAGAGTGGTTCCTGATGAAAATACTTACACTAAATGTCCGGGGCTTGGGGGGCTCGGCTAAACAAAAGAACCTCCATCGTCTTTTTGCTTCTATCTCGCCTGATGTAATTCTTCTTCAAGAAACCATAAACAGTACCTATCCAGCTATGTTAGCATTTTCAAAGCTCCGTCCTGGCTGGGAATTTGTTCTATCAGCTCCAAAGGTCTCTCGGGGGGTATTCTCTCGGGTTGGAACCCCCTTTGAGTCAGATGTAAAGCCTATCGAACTTTGGCGGGTATCCTTCTTAAAGCTCGTTTCAGGGGCTCTCTCATCTCTCTTTCCATTTTAAACTGCTATGGCCCATATCTACATCGTGATTCCTTCTGGAATGCGGTTGCTAGGGGTGGCATTCTTTCCCTTTCCAATCTGATACTTACGGGGGATTTAAATCTTATGCTGAACGCGTCTAAAGTCTGGGGTAAAAAGGCCCTTCTTGACCCTCTTGGTCCCTTCTTCACGCAACTTTTTTCCATTTTTCAGTTGATGGATGTTTCCCCATCCTGTGCTGGGCCTACTTGGCGATATGGCAGATCAGGGGAGGAAGGCATCTGTAAAAGGCTCGACATGTTCTTACTTTCCTTTAACTTAATCGACCTTCTCCCTAGGCAAAGGATCTGGTCTTATCCTTCTGCGGTATCTGACCATTACCCTATTCTCTTTGAATGGATGGAAGCTCTTGTCTCATGTTCTCTCCCTTTCAAGTTTAATCATTCCTGCATGTCCAATGACGATTTCATAAAGATGGTCAGAGCTGAATGGCCCCTTCTACCCCATGGAGTTCCTACTTCTCAGATGGATGATCTCTCTTTGAAGCTTCACCTCCTGAAAAGGTAGGTCAAAGTATGGATGCAAGAAAAGACCATGGAGATTAAAGAAAAGATCATTTTCATCGAAGAAGAAATTAAAAATCTTCTGGAATCCTCAAGCTCGGGTCTGCTCAACTCCCTTGAAAACAACAGGCTCTTTGCTCTTAGAGAAGAGTTGCATCAATTGATGGATCACGAACTTCGATCTGCAATGCTACAAAGCAGAATGACTTGGGCTTCACTGGGTGATGCCAATACAAAATTATTTCATTCGGTAGCATCTGCACGAAATAATCATAACACCATATGGGGTCTTGAAGATGAAGGAGGTAATATGATTGAAGATGACAAAGATCTTAAGGCTTTGGGGGTAAGGTATTTCGCGCATATTTTTAAAGATGATTATCAGACCAACATTGAGGCCCAGCTGAAGGTTATTCGTTTATTCCCCTCCTTTCTTCACCAAAAGGAGATGGAGACTTTCACTTGCCAGATTTCTCTGGAGGAAGTGGAATTGGCTTTAAAATCTTTCAAGAAAGATAAATCTCCTGGTCCAGATGGCTGGCCAGTGGAATTTTTTCTCGCCTTTTTTTATCTTCTGGGGAGTGAACTTGTTAATGTGGTTGAAACCTCCAGACTGGAAGGCAGAGTATTACCTTCTATGAACTCTACCTTCATTGCTCTCATCCCCAAGAAAGAAAAACCCCTCACCTTTGTTGATTTCAAACCTATCTCTCTCTGCAATCTTGTCTACAAAATGATCTCCAAAGTTGTTGCTCGGCGCCTTAAACCTTTTTTAGATAAGTTTATCTCTCCACAACAATTTGGATTCTTAAAGAACAAATAAATTACAAAACCTTTTGCCATTACTCAAGAAGTTCTTCATACTGTCAAAACCAAAAACAGGTGTGCTTTAATTCTCAAGCTGGACCTTTCTAAAGCTTTCGATAGGGTGAATTGGTCCTATCTCAGACTTATTCTTCTTCAAATTGGAGTTCCACTGGTGGGTGTAAACTGGATTTTAATGGGTTGTTTATCATCTGCAAATTTTGCACTGCTTGTAAATGGTTCGCCTTCTAGGATTTTCCCTGCCTCCCAAGGCATTAGGCAGGGCTGTCCTTTGTCCCCGTTACTATTTATCCTTGTCATTGAAGGGCTCAGTCTGTTAATAAAGGATGCACGTATCAATGGGAAGATCAAGGGTATCAAGATCTCTTCCTAGCTCTCCCTCACTCACTTACTATTTGTAGACGATGTGATTATGTTTGGCACTAGCACTTTTGAGGAGTGGGTTGCTTTTAAAGTTATATTGGATACATTCTGTGCAGCTTCAGGTATGTTTATCAACCTGGACAAATCTTGTTTTTTCAACAACAATGTGGAGGAGGGGTTATTGAACAGGATCTATCGTACTCTCTCATTTAAATTTGAGCACATCTCCTTGGGTTTTAATTATCTCGGCTATTTTTTAAAGCCCCTTGGTTACTTGGTAAAAGATTGGCACTGGCTTATAAATAAATTTGAAAAAAGAATCCAGCATTGGACCTTTTGACTACTCTCCATAGGGGGAAGACTAGTCTTGATAAAAGCGGTCCTTACTAGTTTGCCAGTCTACTGGATGGCTCTGGTTCTCGTTCCTAAATCCATTCTCGACAAGCTCAGAAGTCTGATCTTCTCTTTCTTGTGGGGCTCAACAACTGACAGTAAAAAGTATCATCTAGCAGATTGGATGTCTCTGTCTAAACCTACTTCTCTTGGTTGTTGGGGCATCAAAAACTTGGGTTGGTTCAGTCTTTCTTTACACCTCAAGAGATTCTAGTTAGCCCTTAATGGGAATGGGATTTGGTACAATTTATTTTCTATGAAATATTTGAAAAATCTCTTAGTGGTGTCCTGGATCCACAAAAAAAATTCACTGTTAGGGGTGTATAAGTGATATGGAAAGGTTTTATCCATACCTTATCCTGGTTTGGCAGTGGTCTCACCTGGCAAGTAGGAAATGGTGAGGATATCCGTGTGGGATCGGATCCGATAGTAGGTATCGACTCTTTATTTATTCTTCCTCAATACTTACAAGATTACCTGGAGGATTATGGTATCATAACGTTGGCACAAGCAATAAATTACTCCCCGGAAGCAAAGAGCTATTGGTTCACTGCTGAGGAACTGGATATGGGAGGCAATTGGAGAATTCTATGGAATAAATTTATATCTGGGCTTGAGTATGGTAGAATAAGACTCTCTAATCAGAGAGACTCTTTATTATGGTCTTACAATAAGTATGTTGGGGAGATTACTGCGGCACTAGGGTATGAGTGCATTGTGCATCATTTACAAAATCGTTCTTCAGATCTATCCAAAGTGTTGGACCCTATTTGGACGTTTAACATCCCAACAAAGATCAAATGTTTCATTTGGTTATTGGTAATGAATCAAGTGTTAACTTGGGATAATCTCCAAATTCGTGGTAGGCAGGGTCCGGGATTTTGCATTCTCTGCAGGATGGGCGAAGATTCGATACAACATTTGTTCATCGATTGTACCTTTTCAAGAAGAGTATACTCAGTTTTTTGTGAGAAATATGGCTAACCCCCCTTAAATAACTACACAGTCAGGTATTTCCTTGAACTTTGGTACAGAAGCATTTATGCTGTCTCAGCCATTAGCTATCTGCCCCTCTTCTTTTTTGGAGTATTTGGAAACTAAGGAACTGTTGTATTTTCAACAATAAGCAGTCTTCTGTTTACTCTATCCTTCATGAAATTGAAGCACTAATACATCTTTTTCCTGTACCAAAAGAAAAGAAAAAAATCAGATGTGTTGGCATCCTGCCCACAGCTTTTCTTCCCTTATGGCTTCTTTGATGGGGCAGTTGTTCGGAACCTTGGGGGAGTGGGATTTGTGCTTCACTTGAGTGACTCTCGCACTATTAGCTTCACTCAAGGATGTGGTAGAAGCACAAATACCAGATCAGAGCTCCTGGCACTCTGGTCTCTCCTTGCAGTGACAAAACATTTGGGGATCCCTCTTCGCACTATTTACGGTGACTCCCTTGTCATTATTTTTTGGGAAAACAGGACTGCATCACTAAACTCTCCTAGCTTGAGTCACTGGTGTGAGGACATTAGATCCCTTCTGCAAAATGTTCCACCTTTGACCATCAAGCATATTTATCGTGAGCATAATTAGCAGCCTGACAGTCTCTCAAAAAAGGCTTTATTGGGAATTTTCGGAATCTTTGGATGGAATGATCATTGATCATGGGAACTTTCAGCGTTTTTAAGCTTAGTGCTGGGACTCAGTCCCTTTTCTTTTTTTAGCATGGAATCAATTTGTTTATGAAGTACAGGATCCAAGCTGACATTGAAGAGACTCTCAGCCTTCTTGTTATGCTCAAGATTAGTAAGCTTCGTGGTCATGTTCAATCTCGGATTTTAGCTAAACTTTTGACCTGTTTTTAGGATTTATGTTGAGAGTCTGCCATTTGTAGGCTCTATTTTTTTTTACTGCTCATGCACTTGTCAGCATGGTATGTATCACTGCTTCTATAGTGATTAGAGGGGACCCCAAATGTGTTTGTTACACAGCAAATTGGATAGCCTATGCAAGCTGCTTGTATATGATGTCCTTTGATTCAATTCTGAATATCAAAGGTCTGGTATTTTTTCTTTTGAAAAACAAAACACATTGATATTGCAATGCTCAAGAATCAATGCCAATTATTTATATATAAAATTGGGCATCAATATGATTACTTATAGTAAGTGCAATGATGGCATAAAAAATAGCAATCCTTTACCCATTATTGTCATTGTTAAATTTACATTACATGGTGGTGTGTATAGTAATATAAGCACCAATGCGTATACAATAAAAATGTCGGAACCAATATATCGAATAGGTATAATAAACAACGGTGCTATAAAGTATATTGCGTGCACTAGGGATTTATATAAATGAAAATCATCGATGCAAAAAAATTAAAATTGTATGCATAAGTGCTTTTATGTGTACACAAGTATTAAGGCATAAATTTTAATTTATATGCATTAATGCTTATATCTTTCCTAATGCACCAAAGCATAACATTAAATTGTATGTGTTGATTCTTTTATATTTACAAACACACAGGGGCATAACATTTAAATTGTACACTAGTGTTGTATGTTAATTACACATCGACATGTTTGTATGATATACACAAGGATTAAAAAGCTTCCTCTAATCTTTGGTTGCACAATCTTTTTAGTTATAGTGTAAATCCATTATAAACTCAACCAAAACCTTTATTACCAATGGTGTAGGTTTTAACAAAGGTTTTTTTGAAAACTTTTCCAAATCTTGTAACACTATAAGCCATCACAAAAACCACTGACAGAAGGTGTTTTCTTGTAGTGAAAATTGGACCTCCTAACCCTAAGTGGTGTGGTGTACATCTATAAATACAAAAAAGGTTCCCTTAAGATATATTCCTCGTACTCAGAACCAATATCATGAGTGTCGTGGTAGCACACAGTGACAAAAGACAACTGACAAAAGATTCTAACCCATACCCATGGTAATCCAACCTCCTATCCTTTGTTCTTCTTAAGGATATTCTACATATAGGGCATAGGAATCCTAGTGGCTAAATAATCCAAGTTCCTATGAACTGAATGGATGACCCTTTCAGTCTCAAACCCTCCTCCAAGCTAGTTGTAATGGCCTCTAAGATGATGCCTTGAATATCTTATTGGTCATACTAGTTCTACATATGCCCAAACAACAATTTTGATTAACAACTTTATACGTCAAAAAAATGATATACCTTTGAAACTATAATAAACAAACAAAAAAACTATATAAGACAAGAAATTTAAAAAAATGTTCTTATCGATGTTTCCCTAGTGAACATCTGAAGGTACATTGCTAACTTAGGATCCTAATAAGAGTCTACCTCAGAATATGGGTAGTCCCCAATTGCAATCAACTAATGGGTTCACCACTTAAAGAACTCATAATTGAAAGAAATAATAATATGTTTTCCTCCAAGCCTATACATCATGTTTACCCATCATACCATATTGGGCTCTCTTTGTCTCACTAATGGAATTGTGATGACAGGGTGCATAAAAGGATTGCCATTAGAGATTCTATAAGAATAAAGAACATAATATGCTCCTGTAACCAAATTATTTCCCCAAGGACCAAATTCCATTCAATGAGATAATATTTCATTCATTTAAGAAGGCCACTAGCGCAATAAAAAACTATCAACCTTAAGCACTCAACTCCATGGTACATTTTAGCTCTTGATGCCTAATGAGGAGCAATGGATAGCAACACCGATGTAAATAAACGAGTTGAGTTTGAGATTCAAACTAATCATTCTACATATGAAAACCTAGATATTGATCTTCTCTATGTTCGATAAATAGCATTCATCTATATTATGTTGATTGATGTAAGTACCACTCCCTCGAGCACCTCCTCTTAAAGATCTATTATTTCTCCTCTCTGAGACAACCTTGTCAAAAATTAAATGTCAAAGACTTCAATATTCAAGACTTCATCATCAATAATGAATATGTCTTGATAAAATTCCTAGTAGCCCATAAGTGTTTGAAACAATTGTTTTTGGGAACGCATGTTTGGAGAGTGGGAAAACTTTAACATTCCACCATCATGAAGCGCATTTATTATTTTGGTGCTATCAATGGATTCATGATCAACATCTTCATGTACTCTCTCTCACTAGACAATTTCCATATTCATTGGTCCTAAGAAATCAAACCAATTACCTTTGACTATATTTTTGTTTCCCTTTATTTACCTCATTTTAATGTTTTTTTATTCAGTTTTACCTTCCTTTTCTTTCCCAATTTTTAAACCTTAGTTACTTTGTTTTTAATTATCATATTCCTTTGTTATTATTATTTGCTCTGTATCCTTTTTAGTCTTTTTATTTTTCCTTTAAACTATCCCTTCGGTTTTTATATCAAGATATTAAACTCTTCTTTTTCTTATGTGTTTAGTTCTATTTGCCTTGCTCATCCCTTATTGGGCATGTTTTTTAAAGTGTTTGGGTTTTCCTTTCATCTTTTTCACCCTAGATCTAATGACATCATTTTGGTCTATGGGTTATTATTTATTTTATCCATTAGGTATCCATCCTTAGCACGATGTCTTTCTATCCTAAAGATGAACCCAGGTAAGGTTTTCAATCGTTGACCTAAAAACCATATGTACATTCTCATGAAATGTTAACAAATAACCCTATCAGTTGTAGAATCCTAAACCAGATTATCTCTTACCAATATGGAAGAGAAACCCTTGATGCCATTCATTGTCTTGAAGGATTGTGCTCTAAAATCAAGAAGAGGAAGGTTGACCTTACCTTTTTGAAGTGTTGTAAAGACAATAATTGAATCCCAAATTTTTTTGTCATTAATCACCAAATTCATAGCAGATGGCATGACAATGTATTTCTTTGATGTAGCTCAGCATTGGTCTAAGGTGAGATCGAAAATATGAGAGCTAAATTGAATTATTTATCAAGGTCGTGCTTGAACTATACCTCCAGTTGTCCAATAGAATTAGGATGGATCATTGGTCAAAAGTGGGTGTGTGTACATCTCTAACTTAGTCCATATGTGGGAAAGTAGCTAAAGAAAAACATCTAAAGAATTAAGCATCCTCGTAATATTAACAGATATGGTGGTTGGGATGTTAGTGATCATTGGATCCCTTTACTCCAAAATAGGATCAACTTAGTAAGGATTAACAGTTAGGACGTAATTGTGTTTCTCTTTTCCCCATTTATCTCTATACTTTTAATTGTTCGACTAAAATATGATATTTCCAAAAGATAGAACACCTTGAGAAAAAATGATCTCACAAACATATCATAAACCAACACACCAAAGTTTTACGTGGTTAAAACCCTCGAAGAGAGAAACAGTCCACGACCCCAGCCAAATAGATATTGGAGGTAATATATTATGTAAAGGAAAAAGATGTTACATATGAGTTTCTTAAAATCGAACATTGATCAAATGATCCTCCATGATCAAATGACCCTGCATGCTCTTTAAATAGAGCTAATGGACCAATCGAGTGTTAATCCATGAATTAATAGTTGTTAATATCAAGGTGAAGGTGAACCGTCGGATCACTCCATGTCTAGAACATATCCTGACCATCATATTACATAAGTACAAATGCATACTAAATAAACACACTTTACCTAAAGACACATTATATGAAGTTGATCTTAACTAAATTCATAACCGTCTAAATATCCTAACATCCCCCCTTAAGAACAACTTGGGATAGGATTGAAGGTTTACAAAAGTGACACTGTAGGAGAAGGAATGAGGCATTAGATTCTATCCCCACTTGATGAAAATTCTTGAACTCTTAACATAAATCAAAGTTTAGAAAATTTCACTTCTGTAAGAGACTTTGTAAAGATGTTTGCAACTTGATCATATGTAGGGAAAAAGAGCATTTCAAGAACATGATCCTAAACAAGATTTTTTATTAAGTGCATTCGTAACTCAATGCTTTTGTTGTGATAATGTTGAACTCAATCTTTGAAGAGCTTAATGGCACTTTGATTGTCACAAAATAGGGTAGTTGGATGTTGTTGCTTGAATCCAAACTCTAAAAGGGTCTATCAAAGACACAAGGCTTCTTGACTTTCATTAACTGTGGTTCAGTACTCTACTTCTTCTTAAGAGATAGAAAGAGCTTGTTGTTTCTTACAATCCCAAGTGATAGGTCTAGAAACAAGACTAAAAACATAACCTGTAGCAAACTTATGATGATCAATGTCACTGAGCCAATCCGAATTAGTGAAACCAACCAACAAAGGAGTCCCCTTTGAACTGTAATGAATCCCAAACTGAACTGTACCCTAGATATACTAAAGTATCTTTTTTGTTGATTTCCATTGGATTTCATGGGGAATTTGCATATACCGAGAAACAAGACCAATAGAAAAGGAAATATCAATACAAGTATGAGTCAAGTACAAAATATTGACAGCTAACTGACAACACAAGGTAGCATCTACTTCAAGTGTAGTGTAGGTTGAAAAAAATTTGACTCTGAACTGGAAGGGAGATGGGGCTACTTTACAATCATCCATTTGAAATCATCGAAGAAGATCACAAGCATTCTTGGACTAAGAAATAAAATTTCCTTCTTTGGTTTGCAGGACTTGGAGGCCAAGAAAATAGTGCAAATGTCCTAAGTCTATTATTTCAAAATTATTATTAAGGATGGATTTCACATGGGTTAAAAGGTTGTGGTCACAACCAATAAGAATAAGGTCATCAACATAGGGAACAAGGATGATGAGATGGTTTCCTACTTCCTTGGTATATAGATTGGTGTCATAATGGTATCCAAAAAAACCAGTGTCAAGAAGAAATCTATCCATTTTGGCATATCAAGATCAAGGAGCTTACTTAAGTCTATAGAAAGACACTTAAGGGGACAAACAAGGCTAGAGTCATTATGAACATACCCCACGAGGTTGTTCCATGTAATTTTTTCCTTGCAAATCTCCATGCAAGAAGGAAAGCATGAAATCCATTTCATGGACCTCTCATTTATGTGAGGCAGAAAGGGAAAGATCAACACATATGGAGTTCATTTTGGTGATAGGGGCAAAGGTTTCATTGTAGTCAATTCCTTCAAGTGGGGAAAATCCTTTGGCAACTAACCTTGCCTTAATTATTTCAACACTTCCATCGAATGCATACATAGTTCTATATATCCATTTACATATGGAAATTTTTCTTCCTTTCAAAAGAGGTACAAGATCCCAAGTATATATTTCCATTAAGGAACAATGTTCTTCATCCATAGTTGCATCCCAATCTAGATGGCCTGAAGCTTCTGCATTTTTCTCTTGATCATGATTCTCTAAAACCTTAGCCAAACTATAAGAGGCTCATTGGAACTGTGAACATTTTCAGCACTGATATCTGGGATCACCAACAAGATGACCAGTCATCTCGCATTTTGTACTGACCCATCGAGGAAGCGGTTGTGCCAGTGCAATTGGAGGAAAATCAATAGGTAGAGTGGATTTTCATCCTCGTTTCCATCATCAAGAGAATAAATCATAGTAGAAACATTATAAAAATAATTTGGGAATATAATATGACTCACGGGCCACAGATGGAATAAACACTGAATTAGGATCATAGGTCAAGGTATTTTCATAAAATTTAACATCTCTTCTAATAATTATGTCATTGAATTTTGGTTGAATAAGTCTATAACCTTTTACATATTTAGAATATCCAAAAAATATATACTTCTCACTCTTAGGTTGTAATGCTTTATGTTTTTCATCAGGAATGTGAGTCCATGCTTCACCACCAAACACATGGAAGTGACCAACAATTAGTTTAATGTTACTCCATGCTTCTTCTTGTGTTATATCTTTTAGAGCCTTGGTGAGAGTGTGATTGACTATGTAATTGGCACAATTAATGACTTCGGCCCAAAATTGAAGACTTAATCCCTTAGCTTGGATCATGCAATTATTCATTTATTTTAATGTGATTATTTCTCTTAGAAAAACCATTTTTTTGTGGCATATATAGAAAAATATGTTGCATTTAAATTCTGTGTGTAGTGTAGTAATTAGTATATTTGTTGATTATATGTTCACTTCCATTATTCATTCTTAACTTGTGTATTTGATGTCCAAATTGTTTCCCTACAAGGGACTTGTAGGCCAAAACTTTTCTCTTAAGTTTTAGGAAGTAAAACCAAGTGCATATTTATATTTCATCAATCAAAATTAAGAAATACTTGAAGCTAGAGAAAGAAGTAGAAGGAAGCGGACCACATAAATCACTGTGAACAAGTTGTAAGGGGGTTGAGGCATTCCATGAGGCACATTTTTCAAAACTATCCTAATGATGTTTTTTTAGAACACACCTGTGACAAACACCATCTCTACAAGAGACAAGAGGAAAACCAATCACCATTTTCTGATTATATAGTTGATGCAATTAGAGATATTTTAAATGACCAAATCACTCATGCCAAAGTTTGGTCAAGTCATCATTAAGAGAAATAAAAACTAAGAGAAAAGGTGATGACTCAAAGTTGTTGAATATGTACAACTTGGTAATATTATCAATGATTCTAGTATCTTAGACATGCTTAGGAGATTTGAAATCACTGATTACAACTTGATGACATGTAAATTCTACCCTCTTACCTTCACTAGAATGAGTGATTTGATATGATGACAACAAATTGCAAGAAATTCTTGGAACACATAATACATCATCGAATTGACTATCATCTAGTTAAACTATTCCAGATCCTACAACATTAAGAGATCTATCATCACCAACAAATATGTTTAGTTTTACATTCATTTAGAGCATAAAAATTGGCTCTACCCTTATCCATATGATAAGATTCATTGGAATCCATGAGCCACTCATTACAAGAAGAAGAAGAAGAAGAAGATGCATTGAATGAAAAACTGGAAGCAGATAGTGCATGTCCATGAGAAGCATAATTAGAATAATCAAGGTTGATGTCGTGCTTCTTCATTGTTGCTTGCAAGGTTGTTATCTTCTTCAAACACTTGGATTTCACTTGACCATCTCTCCTACAAAAATTGCAATGATGCCCAATCTTCTTACCTTTTGATTTGCTTCCTTTGTCATCATTGGAAGGATAAGATGGCTTAGAGGGTTTGGGACCCTTTTTTTTTGCGAGGATGTTTCTTCAATGGGATGCTTGGACTGATTCTTGTGTTGTGCCAAGAGGGATTTTTTAGATGTATCGATATTTTTTATCACTCCAAGATGTAAAAGCTTATCTTGATTTTATATCAAAGCATGATAAAGGGATTCAAGGGAAGGTTATGTATAGTCAAACCCTAGATCTTCCTTTATGGGGTAAAAGTTAGATACAAAAATAGAAAAAGCAAGCTTTGAAAGAAAAACATAGATACATTATTTTTTTGGTTTAGATATTTTGCATTATTCAACCAAGGTTCTGAGTGTTTTGAATTTATATAGATAGTCTTAAATGCAATAAAAATCAGTTGGCTTTAAAGCAACCAACTCATCTTCAACTTGGTGAGTTCTAATATCAATGTCTTTACCAAAAACAATTTCCAATTTACCCCAAGCCTTATATGGTTCATCAATTCCTTAAAGGTGGAATAATAACTCAATTATCTTAGTGATTTTCATATGTGTTTAGCATTATTTTCCTTACTCATCCCTTATTCGACATGTTTTATTATGTGTTTAGGTCGACCTTTCATCTTTTTTGTTCTAGTTCTGATAACATCCTTTGACGACCTTGCATTTCCTCTATGCTCTAGTATTTATTATCCATCAAGTAGCTTTCCTTCACTCAACATCTTTCTATCCTAAAGATGAACTCAACTAAGGGTTCAAAACTTTGACCTAAAAACCCAATGTGGATACTCTTGAAAGATTAATTGCACCGAGAGTAGTGAGGTTCTCTACAGCCCAGTATGGGGGAGATGTTGTCACATGAGGTAACTTAATGTAACAAAAATAAAAATAATTGGCTAAAAAAGTAAGTTTAACAAAATAATAAGAACGTGTCAGTTGCATGTCCACTTAAAAAATTCATACATCACGTTAGCTCATAAAATAACATACTTAAATCTGGATCTATCAGGCACCGTGAGGGATAAAATTTCTTGAGGTGTGATTTTTTTCTTGACGTGTAAAAAGTTTATGATTAAAAAAAAAGACACCTCAAGGAATTTGATCCCTCTCATTCCTTGATAGATCCAGGTTTAAGATGAATCTATACTAGTAGATAACCCTATCAATCGTAAAAGCCCGAAGCAAATTATTTGGTCCTTATGATCAATAATGGTTTTTTTGCCAAATAATTAACAATTGCACTATCTTGATTTTCTAGAAAAATCATTACAAAAACACACTTTGTCAAGTATGCACACTTTCTATAAAGAGAAGAAGCATACTACACGCCATTCTCAAAGGAAACATGTGTACATATGCACCTTCCCTCTCACAAGGAACATATTCATTGTTAAAAGGGAAAAAAATGCACATTTTTTGCATGCCCCTAAGTGGAGGTACCTAATTTTCCAAGCCCTTAGAGTCCCATTTCCAACAACCTTAACTAATTTTTGGGAGTATAAAGAAAAAAACAACTTTAGAGAAGGGACGAGAGATAATTGGAGCACCCTTATGCTAAATTTTCAAAAAATATTTTATGGATTTTATAACTCTTCCCTCCTACATTTGTTCATGTATATGATTAGCTTGTTGAGCAGTGGGATCTAGGTTTCCAAATATTTTCATATTCCCAAATAGCAAGGTTTCTTAAAGTGGAAGTCAACATGATAAGTGGACTAGATAAGAGGAAACCAGGGTCTTGGTGACCAAGGAATTGGTAGCAGAATATCCAAGTATAAATATAATTTATTGCTCTTTATTAATATGGAGATTTTTTTCTTTCCCCAAAAACCATGTTTGTTAAATGTTTAATTTTTTTAACTTGAATCCTTGTTTGGTAGTGGAACTAATTACCTAATAGATTAGTTAAGATTGATATATAACTAACTACAACATCTTTATGATTGTTATTGTTGCAAGTGAAATGACTTTACAAATATCATTTCTTTGTGAGTAGGTTTCCAGGTAATTATTCAAAGTGTTGAAAGTGCGTTAGAGTTTGGATGTGAAGAATCTCTTAAGGACAACTGTCTAGTCACTGGTATTTCTAATTTTTTATTGTCTTAGATAATTATTTTGACTATAACTTATTGGTCTTGAATATTGGAGTGTCATGTTATGTCCACTCTATCAATGGTATGCCCTAAACCAATATTGGGGATTATTCCTGCTAACACCTCTTTTGTTCTCATAATGGTAAAGAGGATAATAATAGAAGCATGGTGTTATGAACCAAAACCTTAAGATCATAGCACAATACACTAGAGTACATGCAATGTACAACAAATGTAAACATGGAGAACAACTCCAAGATCAATAACAGAGGTGAGCTACATTATAACTCTTTAAATAATAGAACCTCCTCCAAATACCCCAATACATTCATATATCAAAATCACATGTTCCTCTCAATAATGACTGCATAACTTCTATATATACCTATTCACTTATTGCAAATCTGGGCCCTTCATTAGGGTGACCACTATTACATATGCATATACTTCATTACATATATACATTTAACTCCATATATGCTCCCCTTGGGGTCTTATTGTATACATTTAACCTTATATATGCCCTCTTTGGGTCATAACACGTGACCAATATCCAATATCAACATGCCACTAACATAAGAATGAATATCGATCAACTTCATTATTAACTATAACCTAAATTTCATTTTTTTGGCATTGTATCATACAACTAATAAATACCAAAATTGGTTCACCTCACCTTGCCTATCATGTTTTACATTTTTTATCTTAAACAACATAATGGGGAGTAAGTATCAATGGAAACCAATATTTCATTTACATGATTAATATATATTCCTCATTGTAGTTTACGATCTTATGTTAGCTAATATGTAAGTGGTTCAATGGTATTATAGTGATGCACATAAATGATATTGTGACCCATCCTTTGTGGTAACCAAGTGGTAACCCATCCTTAATGGTAGCTTGGCGGTAACCCATCCACAGTGGTTAATGGATGGAAAGTATTCTTAGTACCAAGTGGATTGTAACTCATCATAAATGGTAAGTCATCATGGGTAACCCATCCTCGATAATAACCTACTCATAAATCACCCTTGATGCTACACTACTAGTATTGTTTTCTCCCCAAATGTACTTTGTAGTGGATTTACTTTCCTTAGTGTACCTACTTGGTTTCTTTCAAAATTATTTCTTCAAAATTCAAATATCTCCAACTTTATCAAGTTTTCCCTTGATCCATTTTAGAATTTGATTTTTTTATTGAGGAAGGGGAACAAAGTTTTTTATCCATTTTAGAATTTGATTTTTTTCCCGGGAGGAAGGGGAACAAAGCTCCAAGTATTATTCTTCATCAAGGAGATATATTATTCAGCATCCATTGGTTTCTCCCATTCTGGATTGCATTTAGCTTCTACATAAGTGGAAGGATATGGATCGCCTTTAGCTTCTGCATAAGTGTCCTCCATGCTCAAACTATAAGAGTGTGAGTAGTAGTGGGGACCACACTAGTGTCTTCAATAAATTCAAGTGGAACAATAGATCCGGTAAGGAATATAGGATCTAGATCTTGTACAGTACTTAAGGAATAATATACACTACCCAACTAAAGATTGAGGTAATTTTAAGGCAACATGAGGTTCAAGAAACTCGGGTGGTGCCAAAAGACTTCATTGAACTATACATATCTCCAAATGATGGTAAATGGATCAAACAACCTATATACTTTAAAATCCTCACTTTAACCAATTAATATGTATTTATGAGATTTGGGCTCCAATTTCTTTCATTTTTCATCAAGAACATGAGCCCAACATTCATAGCAAAAGGGCCTTGAAATTGCTAATGTTTATTTGTTTTTCACTTCATTTTTCTTCAAGAGTAACATGCAAAACTATTTTCTTAGGAACCCTATTCAAAATAAGTTTAGCACAACAAACAGCTTCAGCCCAAAATATTTTATGCAATCCTTTGGAATACAACATACATCTACCCATTTCAACCAAGATTTTGCATTTCCTTTCAACAACCCTATTCTATTGAGATGTGTAAGAAATTGCCATTTGATGTTGAATGTCATTCTTGGATAAATATGCTACAAAATCATTCTTATTGTACTCCCCCACGTTATCAATTTTAAAAGTCTTGATACATTTACCATATTCTTTTTCAACTAGGGCTTTTAATTCTTGAAATACAACAATGCTTCATTTTTATGCTTCAATAAATAAACCCAAGTCTTCCTACTGTAATCACCACTAAAAGTAATGAAATAAACAACACTTGATAACGAAAGAGTCTCAAGAGGACCACAGATGTCACTATGAACTAGTTGCAATTGCTCTTGGGCACGCCAGGATTTATCCTTATCAACTTTCCCATGTGATGATTATTGAGGACACAACCTTTACAAACACCTTTAGTGGAAGAAATTGTAGGTAAGCCAACTACCATCTTAGACAATAGTTTGCATTTTTACATAGTTCAAATGACCTAATCTTTCATGACACGACTTAATGTGTTCATCAACATATGAAACATAGGAATAGAATGGTTGTTTGTTGGGTGAAGTAAAACCTATGAACATAAACAAACCTACTTCATGATAAATTGGGCCGGATGAAACAATTTTGAAGTTGTCGATATCCTTAAGGACATATCAATCAAGCCATGCTTCAAATCTATATCTTTTTTTACAGGCAAAATAAACAGAAAGAAGATTGATGGGAATGCCTTCAACATGGAAAGCATCTTTCAATGCGACATTAGGAACCTAAATATTACCATAACCAACTACTAAAAGTTTCTTATGATCACTTATTGAAACTTTTTGAGCCTTGTGCTTATTTTTTCATAAGAGATAAATAATGAAGCAGTAGCAGTCATATGATTTGAGGCACCTAGATCCATAATCCACTCCATAAGAAAAGAGGATTTTATTGGTTAAACAAAATAGGCATAGAGAGCTACCTTTGTGCCTTGAAGGATTTCTTCTTGGATTTTACAAGTTAGTTTCAGCTCTTATAGTAATTTTTCTCAACGTGATTGGTTTTTCCACAATGCTTGCAAGGTTTCCATACTTTCTTCTCTGAAGCCTCTACAAGAGCATCATTAGAAGTTTCATTGGAGGGACTAGCCGCATGAGGTTTGGTGCTCTTTTGAGAAGCTTTGACTATATTATTATTACTATGTGCCAAATTAACCTTACCAATGACCAATTAACATAATGAGAGCAACCTATCCTTCTCAAAAATCAACCATTCACAAAACTCTCAATTCGGTTTCACGGATCCCTTGGACATTTCAATAGCTCTAATCCTAGTTTGTATGAACGGATCAACGGTTCAAGGCAATTTCTATTCTACAAGAATGATGAGGGATATATCATTTTTCTTATATTGAACCACAATTATTAAACTTCTCATTATAAGTTTTTAGTTCAACAAGAAATGAGTCAATTCTTTCAAATCCCTTAGGATCGATTTCATGGATTTTCTTTTTTAGGTAATAGTTAGAAACATCATCAAATGTGTCATGCATAGAGGCTAATATTTTTCATACCTCAACGGGGTTATCTTCAACTTCAATATGTACTTGTAGATTGTGAAACAATGTGCCCAATAATCCCTCTTGCACGTTCATAGCATTCCTCGCATACAACAAATTCATTGGCGTCGATTGGTTCTTGATGTCACTATTAACGATACGCCAAATATTCTTTCCACTGAGAATGTCAAACATCTTTCTATTCCAAACAGTATAGTTAGCGCCAATCAACTCAAGAATAAAAACAACCTCATAAGTCATGATGTTAGAAATGAAGAAATTGAGAGATTAATGCAGATAAGAACTTTAACTGAAACTATTTTAACCACTCCATCAAGTCACACTTCTACTATTGCTTTAGATCACGCCTAGCCCTTCAAGAAAACACCACAATCTTTGTTTGAGATAGACCTCTTGAGGTCGATCTCTAAAATTGCCAAAGTACTGAACTATTGCCTACAAAGAAGAACCCACGCGGTCTACAATCTCCCAAACTGAGATTACAAATACCAACAACAACAATAAAAGTCAATGCCTTTGATCGCATACCTGGTATTGTTGGATAGTACAATATTGTTGGACAGTACAACCACGAATAGGTATTGTTGGACAATGTAGCCACTCAAGGGAGATGCCCATGAGAGACATCATTCGTACAGTTGTGTGGGAGAGAAAAAAATGCTAAGGAGAGTAAAAACCACCCGATAGAGACAAAATTTCAGTCTAGCACACAAATTTCAAGTTCATACGATCACATGAGGGAGAGAGTACACCAAGGAAGAAAGAAAATTGCACGATGGCTTTCTCACGAAACCAAAATAAATGCAAGAAACAACGTCCGTACAGCACGGGAGGGTGAGGCAATGAGTTGCATGTCCAACAACAACTCTCTCAAGAAATTCACCCAATATCACTGTCATCACTTTCGTAAGCCACCTAGAGGGTAAAAGGATGCCCATATATGCCTAAAAATGCCCCCCATAAAATCTAGGTTTAAAAAAAATGAGTGCCAAAACCCCAAATTCGAGGAAAAAAAATGCTCGAATGGTTACTCAATAAAAAATAGGCTCAAATATCACTAATCATAAAAGGACTATGTTAGGTAAAAATTGTCCAAAACACTTTAGCTTTTAAAACATGAAATTTCATAAGCTAGGTCATGCAAACTAATTCACTTTTGGGCAAATGGGGGCCAAATTTAATGAGCGAACAACCAATTATGGTTTATTTCCATGCTCTAGAAACAATGGCATGGCCAATGTTTTTGAAAACTACAAAGATCTAGTGAAAACCAATTAAATTTGGTGAAAACCTAAGTGGTTGTCCAAATCTATTTGCATATCTACAAGAGAAAGGAGACCAAGTAATAAATTTAAAAAGATGGGAGATAGATCCAAAGATCTACTAAAGTATGATGTATAAAAAAAATCAATATATAATTTTAACTAAGGAGTTAGAGCACAAAATCCTACTCTGATACCATGTTAGATCAAGTAAATATGTAATAACAAATAACCAAAGACCTAACCAGCCTAAACTCATATGGAGAGCATCAAATAAACAATAAATCAAAAAACAAGAAATAAAAGAAACAAGAGAAGACAATGTGTAAGTAGTAAAACCCCAAAACGGGTAAAACATCCATGTAAGCTAGTCTTCTATTCTTCAAGCAAACTCTCCAATCTTACAAAGCATGAGCTCCCCACATACGCACATATCACATTTATTATACAACTGAGCCTCCTTCACCTCTATTATATATAATAGAAGGATAGAAAAACATATGGCATGATGGATGTGGGATAAACTCATTTTATAAGCTAACTAATTGTTGAAGAATAACATGGTCAAGAGTCTAATATAACTCATTGTGTTTACAAAATGCCTTAGGGTGAGCAATTGTAAATGAGACCACTTGACAATCATTTATCACATTCTTACATAATTAACATCTTTCTCAAAACAATTCATCTTAAATAAGTCTCTTGGATTTTGTGCTTATTGTGTTTCATTAATCTCGAACACTTGCTTTAAATAATATCTTCATCAAATCATCCTCAAATCTAGCCTATTCCTTGCCATAACAAAGTGTCCTTTGATAGCATTATATGCCCATGCATAAACTAACTTGTCAAAAAATAAATCTACCTAATTCAAAGAGGCATGTGTGAACATTGTTCAAGTTTCTTGGAGGTTAATTAGCTCTAAGCAGTCTATCAAGAGCATATCTATTCATTGTTAAGGACAATATATTGTGACCTTCGGACATGATTGTATCCCTAGGCCGAATATACACTATAAAGTGAAATGTTTTAATTAAACATCAAGGGGATGCCGGATGTAATATTTACTTTGTCAATTTTTAGTGTTTATTTGTCCACATTTTTAATCATTAACCCAATAGGCTCAATTTTTGCCACATTTAGTTGTGTACTCTAAAGTCAAATTTAAGGAGGTGTCTTACTGTTATGGTGGTAATCTTGACTTGGTGATACTCATGACCATCTAGTGACCTTCTTAGGCAACATTAGTGCTATTGTAGTGTTAGGGTTAAAAATCTTGATACTCTTGCTAAAAAATTTGATGATCCAAAATAGATTTAATCACCCACCCTCAACAACTATATATACCAAGCAATGTGAACAGACTAAAACTCATTTTGTATTAAGAATTAATCATAGCATGTGATCATGTGAATAGGAATACATATGTGTATTACTTATGGTTATATGATCATTGGTACACATCTACACTACAAATCTTGTGTAATAAGTTCATTAGATTAACTGTTGAATGCAAATTAATGTTGTATCTAGATTTTAATAGTTGCCTTGAGCATCTTTTAAGACAAGATGTTGCATTTTTTTAATTCACAAATCATCGGAATATCAATTATTTGTAGACACATAATTAACACTTTAGCAATGATAACCAGATGCCCAAGATGTTGATACTATACCGTGGGTGTCAATTTTGCATCAATATGGCATCAATATTCTAATGCTCATGCCACATTGACATCATCAGCCCATTGTTGCTCTAAAGTTGATATTCCAACATATTTAAAGTTTTGAAACAAATTAATAGGCACCTTCAAACATCAATTGGTCATGACCCAAATCAAAATTATG
Source organism: Pseudotsuga menziesii (assembly GCA_001517045.1). NCBI lineage: Eukaryota > Viridiplantae > Streptophyta > Pinopsida > Pinales > Pinaceae > Pseudotsuga > Pseudotsuga menziesii. The sequence continues at coordinate 648,114 of LPNX010018664.1, read as the reverse complement.
GCATACAATGAAATTTGAGAAGCATGTAATAACTGTCATGTGGCACCTTCAAATATCAACTAGTCATCATTAACGTGTCAAAATTCCGATGTCAATAAAGTTCACTAAATCTATTAACCTTGACACATAGCAATCTAATAGCCATCAAAACCCCAACAATTGATAAACACTATTAAATGGATGTCTCAATTCCAAGTATTTTTTTTAATTACGACATCATTACAAAAACAATAATTTTAATACATCAGAATTTGTACTCAAAACTAGTAATGATTGTCCAAAAAAAATGGGGCGTTGAAAACCCTGATTTTATATCTATAATAATGCTAAAACGTTGTTGAAACCCTAATTTCATACCTAACATATACATTGCTTCTTAACATAAGCAATGTATAAGAAGATATAGTTGGCTCTAATACCATGTTGAGATTATACAAGATAGAAGATCTACAGTAATAACTTTAACAAACCCTAATCCAACCAAAATAAATTGCAAAATATAACAAAAATCAATATTCACAAGAAAATGTTCACAAATAGAGCAAACTATTGTAGAGAAGAGAATGGATGAATCCACTTGAATGATCATTACAAATGACGTGATTAGTGTGTATTTATACACATTACTTTGGATTTAGGACATTAGCTCTCAAAGCGAAACTAGGTCATCCCTCTAATAAAATAGAATAAGGTATAATAATCGATGGAAAACCCACAACTATCCACATGTCGACTTATTAAGAGCCTCTACGACCCACAGTGTGTACTGGCACATGGCCACAATTGAAGATTACGCACATAATCTGAACATAGTCTAGTGATTTAGTGTTGAATGAATAAGATGAAGCTTAATGTAATTAAAGATCCATATTCCTTATTAAAAGGAAGGCAAATATACAAATCGCCGCACAGAGTGCAAGTAAATAAGTCAATATTTTAGAGAGAATGCACAGATAAAACAGAATAAGCGTACAGCTAAAAGAAATTTTGTGCTAATATTGAGCTTGAACCTTAACACAATAATCTTGCATAAACCCTCCAAACAAGGTCCACAAGGTTGAAAGGAATTCCCCAATAATACCCTTTTAGGCTTTTACCTATAATTTGAAGAGACTTGCCTTCTCAAATTCTATGATATCGGATCCTTCACAACGTAAATATATGAATTTTACTACGGAGAACCTGCACATGAAATTGGATGCAAATTCCAGGGTCTAATGAAAAAAGAATATTCTCCACCTATTAAACAATTTCTAAGATAATACTCCTTCCAGAAGAGCACAATTCAATCATCTTAACTCCACATACAAAAGTATACATCGCTAGATACAGTTTCCCAGGAGTGTCATTTCTCGTGTTGAAGAACTCCAAGGGGGGCCCAAAATTTAATAACAAATGTAGTGTAAACCAGCAATGCAGGCTCGCCCAAACTGTAGTTGAGAAAGTGAATGTTGGAAGATAAACAAGGGCTGAGGAAGCCACAGTATGGTCACAGACTCACAGGTATAGCAAGCTTTGCCAAGCTTCCATCTTACAATCCCTGAAACAAGAGTAATATATTTAGACATATGTTAACAAGGAAATCTTCACAGTTTATTAAAAGTGTGCTAAATGCCGCAATTCCCGAAAATGCTTGGGGTTTTAGTTACAAATGGACATCCACAGTGACGAGAGGCAAAACTTACAGCCATCTTAGGAATCGTGAGCAAGAGCCAAGATGACCCATACAAGAAAATAGACAATGTGGCAGCAGCCATTGTATTATGGAGAAGGCGCTTGCCATCTTTACTTGGAATGAAGGCAGATTTTAGCTTGTTTGTCAACTCAAAGAGACGATATGTTACCTACAAGGAAAACCGTTGGATATTAGAACGTATACAGTTAATAAAGGCTTCAGTATATATTATAAATCCAATCCGTTACTTTGTCTAACAAGTAAAACATATCAGGCCATTACAATGATGCATACTGGATGGAGAATACTTTATACTACAGTTCATAAAAACAATATTCCATGTGTTTCATCTTTTCTGCAAATGAAATAGGCAGGAAAGTTTCAGATCAACTCACCAGGACATATATAATAGTTGTTAACATGAAATTAACCATTGGATAGTCCGGAATAATACAAAGTAACCATCGAGGTTGTCCATTAGGTGTTCCAGTCCTGCATGTATAGAATGTCAGAATTGTCTGAAATAGCTGCATAATAGATAGCCACACAAGGGAATTTCTCACCTCAGCCAGATGTGAAATTGAGCAATGTAGGTCTCCAAAGTTATTTTTCCAAGCCATCTGTCAGTAGTATGCCCGTAAATGTTAGATTTACATGGATGATGGCCTGAAAGAAATAGATTTAAATTTTAAATGTAAATATAGAAAAGCAAAGCCACCATATCACAACCATCTGAAAGGTGAATAACAGGGAAGCCACTTACGCAAAAAGTGTTAGAGAAAAATTACGGAACTGTTGTGTCACATTCCGAAGGCAAATATATACACTGTAAATGGTAAAATGAAGGCATCTTAATCAGTATCAAAGATTTAAAGCAGACTCTACATTGCATCAGTTAATATTTTCGCAGGACTTCTGTAGGAATCATTGTACATACGTTATCGGTATCCATGAAGTATATGGGTGATATTTGTTATAAGTATTCCTGTCCAGCTTATATATATGTTCATACCACAAATATCCAACCTGCAAAATGATATAGTCTTCAAAAGCTTGAGAAAAGAAAACAAATTTTAGATATTAATGTCCAGTAGCGGCCAACGTCTGTCAATAGTACTGCTGGAAGTATAATGAGATAAAGTAAGCAAAGGAAATGCAAAAAGCATCTCCACAAAAACTGAAAAACTAGAAAAATATGAGTGTACATCGGAAATGCCAAACCATCTCCAAGAAAAACGGGAAGAGAGCATGAGATGAAAAGAAGACTTTATAAGAAAAGCCAATACTAGTAAAGTTGATTCTCTTACTAAAGTTATGCAAAACAAAATTGTAAAAAGTGACACGAGCAGACAACTAACCACTACACAGGCCATCACAACGATTCCTTTAATTAGCACTCTCAGTTTCGCTTCCATTTCCTCAAGTTTTTCCATCCACCTTTCAACCTGGAAAATGAATTTAGATACATAACCAATTTCAATCAGATGCACGGTGCAACTGTTAACAAAGACCTACTAGCAACAGAGCTTGCAATAAATTGAAAATTGCCAAATGGGCACAAGGAAGCCCATAATGCTAAAGAACAACACATTGATATGAAGCTAAAAGAGTATTATGAACATGAAATGGGAAAAGTTTCTCATAACATATGAACTCACAGTAGGATGATAGTAAGCATAAATCATTCCAATGATCCAAATATAGCGATCCAGCCCTGATCTGAATTTCCATTCATGCAGACGTGGATAACTTGGCTTTTCTGGGTTTGGATCAGAATAACCTGCATTATCAATGACATGTCTAAAACATAAGTCATTGCATAACACCTGAACATAAACAAAATGCACTCTTACCAAAGAAGGTCATTTTGTCATGTAGAACATAACCTAATTGGCATGCAAAACCAATAAAGAGTTAGACTTAATGTGTTAGGAGATACCATGCATATATCACTCACCCAAAAGAAATGTCAAGGGCTTCCAAACAAGGTCAAACATGCCTGGCAACTCCCAAACCACAATAACCACCAGAAAGCAGATTGCAATCTTCAATGCAATTACTGATCCACGCTCATTGTATCTGTTGAAAATCCCAAGGGCACCATACACCATAAGAGTGAAAAGTGTGTGCATTGGGCATATGTAATAGAGCATGTAGTCATTGTTGAGAACAATGCAGCAAAAGATCACAAGGAAGTTGAGGCGCCACATCATCTGCAAGTTTGAAATATAAAATGGCCAATAAGTTCATGATGCAAGGGACTTATTTTGAAAGAAAAACATCTTTCCTACCACAGGGAAACAGTACCTTTTACAAAGGTAATTTTAAACAGTATGCATTCCAAAATAGCATTATCAATAGGATATAAAGAAGCACACCTGTACAAACCGTGCTAGACTGAAATGGTACTGTTACCCTACCACAGGGCAACAGTACCTTCTACAAAGGTAATTTTAAACAGTATGCATTCCAAAATAGCATTATCAATAGGATATAAAGAAGCACACCTGTACAAACCGTGCTAGACTGAAATCTTTACGTAAGTAATAATAAGAAAAATTCCCAAATCCAGTCATCCAGACATATCCAGCAATAAACATACGGATTGCATTGTAAATTTCTTTTGCTGCAAAATAGTGATACATCAAGAACAACACCTGCAAAATACAATGGAGTACATAAACACCAAGGCAAAGTATCCATGCAATGAAAACAATAGATCAGTCTTAAATCATGACTAAAGGGATGTGACCAAGTTCCTCCAAATGCATTGATTCAACCTACTAAATTATTTGCATTTAATTTCTTACTATCTATTACGTGAAATACATATATTACAAAATAGTCACTATTTTCAATTCTAAAAGCCACGTGTCATCTTCAGGAGTGCAAAAATGAAGTAAAATTATAATAATTAATATTTCATTCAAAAATTGGTAAACTTCAAGATTGTACTTGTGACAGAAAAAAATCCTCATTTGTGTAGTAAAAGGTTTCCGTCTGCAACTTACATCTACCACAAGCTTATGGCCTTGATGTATTTTTCTGTGCAGTAATGTAATATATGACAAGCATTTTCAGAAAAATGAGAAGTGCAGGCATTTACCTGTATGTAATTCCTAGGTTCAATTTAAACTTTGAAACATGCCTGGCTGAACATAGAAAGTATGTGCCTTTTGGGCCTTCTAACATGAAACTTCTTGCCACTCCTGACTCATTGAGGCATTCCTGAAGTCTGAGTGATTATGTAGGCTTGAAAGGAAATAAGTAAAGCCTTCTTTTATCCAGATAAGTGAATTGTTCCAAGGCAGATGACCATCTAGTTCAAGGTAGAGGACAAGTAAAAGACACTTGGCCTGGAGGAGCTGCTCGGGTAAATTTATCACAAAGGTCAGATTATGATCCTGACACAAGAAAAGTTGAAACATTCTATAGGGAACCTGTTGCGACCCTCCCTAGTGTAACAAAGGATTAAGGGTCTATAAGGACAAGGGTTAGTATTAATTAGAGTTAAGAGTGTCAACTGGAACCTAACTGTCCCAACTCCCTTTATAGCACACTTGGCATGGGTGTCAGGTTCCAAATGCAAATATGAGTCTGTCTCTAACAAACTGGTGAACAAACTCATGTGTTCCCATCATATGATGAGAAGCCCTAGTATCCACAAACCAGACACTGTTGGAAACTGTGCCAAAAAGACAAGACTAATGAGAAATCTTTCTCAAATGTAATGTCCTCTTTTAATTAAATCGTCCAGACACACCCGTTAACCTATTTTATTCCCATAGGTTCGAGCGGGTATTAAAGAAAAGGGAATAACTAAAGACTAATATCACTAGGAGCATAAAGGAACGCCACTTCAGTGTTATTAGATCATCAGTAGATTACAGAAGGCCATTGGAACAAATATCAACAAGCATGCCAAGCATGCAGGCCTTATTTCATATTGCATGCGTCAATGAGCAATTAGGTTTGCATGCATGCAAAAGTAAAGTCATGCAAACCCTAAAAGCTATATAAGAAGATAAGTCGAACCAAAAAGGAATCTATTATCATTATTCATTTTGGAGATTGGTTTCAAGAGCAGCAGCAGCACTAGCCGCAGCAGTAAGTTGGGAGTAAACCAAGGTTACAAAAACCGAACCGGTGGACGAACCGGTCAACCCTCAAAACCGGACCCGGACCGGAACCGGTCAAAAACCGGGTAAAAAACCAGACCCTAAAACCAGTCCACCAAAAATACAAAAACTACGTAAATTTTGAAAAAATTTATATATATTCATGAATCCAAACCATTAGTCATAAATTTGAAAAAAAGTGCTCTTGCTATGTGCAATACAGAGCAATTTTTTGTTTCAGTATAGACAGTCTTGAACATCAAAATATAAACAAGATCTTTATCCTGGTTATTATACTGTCACTGATTTCATATTACAGAACACTACTTGGAGCTTAACATGAAGACAGGATCAGAAACATAAAGACAGTATATGATTCTTATGACATTGTGTGAACTCCAAGTCGTCATTACATAAGGTTGCTTTCGTTCTATATAGAACTACAATATTGCTGGATGCCTGATTTCTATTCTGACCCTGTTTACAAATTGTTTAATTATGTAAAATTTCCATCCTGCGGCATATCCCATAAACCAGCCTATGGCTTGCAAAACATGGTGCGAAGGGACTGATTTACTATTGTTATAATCTTATACATATTCTTAACTCTTTCTAATGGAATTTATGATTCAGCAATTGGCTCTATGTCAATAAATAAATATTTGATTATTTGAGCATAATTCTGGATTTGTATTTTCTTTTGAGATGGAATATCTAGGAAGTGGAAGTAATTTCTTAGCATGTTCCAAAACCTATTAGAATATTTTCCATTTTTTATATGTAAACGTCCAACGAATGCTAGACACCAATTCTTTCATACTGTCTTCACTTAAACCACAATTTTACAGAAGGTAAAACATAAACATTCAACCAAAATGCTAGACACCAGTTCTTTCATTCTGTCTTCACTTGAACCACAATTTTACAGAAGGAAAAACATCATGTTATACAATGCATGCCAACTCAAAGTCGTGACTTATTTTGAGGATCGTTTCTCAATACACAATTTCTTTTGGACATGGAAAATACTAGGAAGTTTGGCAGTAGCTTGTTCTAAAACCCATCAGAATATTTTCCATTTTTGAAAATTTAAATATTTCACCTTCTCCACTCAACCAGTCAAAAAAACCGGAACCGGTCAAAACCGACCAAAACTGATCAAACCGGTCAAAACCGGCCGATTCTGTACGAAACCGGTCATTTCCGGTTTGAGACACCGGTTTGAACCGGTGAGGCCCCAAAACCGGTCGGACTGGTCGGTTTCACCGGTTCCGGTCCGGTTTTTGTAACGTTGGGTTAAACGTGTGAGCCATCAACTAACAGGTGTTTTCAGCAGTGATATCTATTTGCCCTAATCACTTCTGGATAGATCACTCAGATCTATCATTAGCTCTTCACAACATTCATTCTTCTGCAGAGATCTACCATACAGAGAAAGACAATATTACAAGGATCACCTTTTACTGCTGGGAAATAGCTATAAACACTGGGAACAATTCGCCTTGCTTCAAAAAGACCTCATTCCTTCCGCATGTCTCTTCCATTCTCTTCGGAAGGACCGTATCATTATACCTAGCAAGTATCAAATTATCCGTTATACTATTGAAGAAGTTACAAACAAACACGTGTGGGAGAGAGGGCATCTCACAATTCCAAAAGAAGGCTTCCAAAGTTTTGCATGCATCCACCAATTTGCTAGTGTCCAAGAAGGCTTCCAAAGTTTTGCATGCATCCACCAGAGTCATCAAGAGGGCCATACTACCATACCTAGAGAGTCTTAACTCCATCCGTCAAATATTGTAGTTACGAGCATATCATCATGCAAGAGGGGACATTTTCCTTGCATGGGAAAATCACCTAAACCCAGCAACACATTTTTGGAGTTAGAGTTGTTGCATGGCATGCATGTCTATTGTATATTGAAGAACCATCACGGTTATAAATATTGTATAAAGGTAGAATATCAATTGGGATATTACATCGAACTTCTTAGAAAACTCCTTGACTTGAGCTTCTGCAAACGCTGCTACCTGCTCAGACTTACTCTTCACTTTCTTCCATTCTAAACGCTGTGAAGCATAGTGGCCACACTTGTGGTACACAGCACTTGACTTTTCTCATGTCCTTCTTCCTTGCCTGTGAAGTAGACTCTGCACTTGTATTTTCCTTGATCCTCTTTGCATGACTAGCAAGAGAAATGTTCTCCTCATCATCACCTTTCTGTTGGCCTCCATATAGAGATTCCTCTCGAATCTGCTCTTGGATGAAGTCATCCCACAACCTCTCTCAGTTAGTAAGATTCTCTCATGCAACAATCCCTTTGACAAAGAACAGCCATGGGTTGGTAAAGCCATCAAAGCAATCCTCACAAACTCTAGAACTGCTACTGTCTCCCCAACTACTACCAACTTATAACAAACCTGTGTGATCTTGGTTAGATAAGATGCTATTATATATGATCTAGACATCTTAGTGCTCTTGAGCTCCTTTCTCAATACCATCCTTCTGTTCTAATTATAATTCTAATATAATTTCGTCTGAGCCTCTCACATCTCCCTGGCTAACTTCTTCTCAAATATGTGAGGGATCAAATGATCCTTCACCACATCCAGGATAATCCTCTTGGCTTTCAAGTCCTTCAAGTTATCAGCAGCCAAGTCCTTTGGATCCATTGGTGGGGTCACAGTTGTGTTAGCAAACTCCCACAACCCATTCTCCATGAGAACCGATGTGACACTTTCCCGATGTTAGAAGAATTGAACCGAACCGAAACTAACCGGTCCAACCAATTCCAACCTCTAGCCATTCCAAATCGCACCCTCAAACCGAAAATGACCGGTTTCATACGTAAATGACCAGTTATGTACGAAACTAGCCGGTTCTATACAAAGTTGTTAAAGATGCTTTTAAGGTCGTTTTTTAAATTTTTTTTTAAAAATCAAAAAGGTGGTTGAGTGCTAGGTTAGGATCTTGGTATTTGTTCATCCTATTGAATTTGTAGATATTTCCAAGTGTTTCATTAGATAGAAGTCCTTATAGAAAGATATTATCTCTTTTGGATTAATTTCAACATTTCGAGAAAGTGTGCATCTATGCTTGGCAAAGGGAAGAGTAGTTTCAATAGTCAAAGGAGTGGTATCATCTATTGAATGAGAAGAAAATGTTCTCCTCACAACATAATTCAATTGAGAGTGCGTCCATTTTGCTAGGTCTAGTGCCATTGTGTTCCACTTATGAGGTCAAGCAAATTGTCAACAATGGATTTACTATAAGTAGCAAACCCAACATAAAGGTTTGCTTCCTGGTATCATGTGCAGCATCATGAAACAGTCATCATGCTTGGATATATATATATATATATATAATTTCAAAAATCGAATATTTTATGTATTTTGGTGGACTAGTTTTTTATCAGTTTCGTTCGGGTTTTCAAGGTCGACCGGTTCGACCATCAGTTCAGTACTTGTAACCTTGCCCTCACCTTCCAAGGGCTCTAGTTGGATGCACCATCCAAGTTCCAACTTGTCTTCATACCTTAAGCTTGTTGCTACCATCTTCCAAATTGCTAAACTATTGCTAGGATTTATGCCCCCTTCCCGAATTTCCGCCCACTATACGAGGCTGCCCGCAACCTTTTGTTGCTGCCCAAGGTCTTTTTGGGGGTTGCCCAAACCTTCTACAATCTTCCCAACTACTTTTATGGGCTGCCCAATCCCTTCTGGGCGTTGCTCGACTTCTTTTCTAGGCTGCCCAAAGTTTTTAAGCTAACCAGTAGCTCTCCTGGGTCTGCCCGCAGCCTGCCCAATTTCTCTATGGCTGCTAGGAAGTTGTTTTAGGCTACCTGCTTGTTGTCTTGCTTACCTGGTCTGTCAGGTTGTGTCTACCCTACTGTTGGCGGCCTTGCTGCCTTGCAACTGCCCTAAAGACTACCTTGGCATCTATCTGTTGGAGACTACCCTATGGCAACAGCCTGCCGCTCCTCTCCTTCACATTCTCTGCACTCGTTACCCACCCTCCCATCAACGTCATTTTCCTACCTGTCTACACACTACTCCATGCGGCCCTCCTGTAATTGACTCCTAGGCTGCCACAACCTCCCGCTGGCTTTCTCCATGTGGCTGCTTGTGCAATTGTTCACCCTGGCAGCCCATCTCACCACCCAGTTCCTCTACTACAGCCCCAGCTCCCGCCTCCAACATCGCTTCCTACTAGTAGACTACCTTTGCCCACTAGCCCTGTCGACTACTGCTCCAGCGATGACCTACTCGTGGAAGCTTGGTCCACGGCTTCCACTACCTCTTGCCTACTAACTCATTTGTCGTCTATTCTTCACAACTGCAAGCTCCTCTACCCATCTTCGCCACGACTTACACTCCAATCCTTATCGTTGCCTTTCGTGCTTTCCTGCCTCTTACCATGTCCCTGCTGCAGCCCGCAAGACCCTACTCGAGCCACCTCCTAATGCCTCCTCCAGCAACCACCAGCCATCTCCTCTACGCAACTCTGTACGCAATGACTACGATTCCAAACTCTGTCGTCACCTAGCTCACAACGTAGAGCCTCCCTCAGCCCATTGTCTCTACAGAACACTCAATCATACATTGTACAGCCCGTACAACAGTTTCCCATTTATTTTTTGCCTATAAACCCTTGTCAAACACAATTTCCTTCTTCAAAGTTTATAGAGATGCTCTAATACCATGTTAAATTCAAAATGCCAGATCTGGTCTTTGTTCTCGATAATTATAAAATTATAAACAAAAATACACTGACATTTTTAACTAATAACACAGCGGAATAAAACAAGAAATCAAATACATTTTACAAATTTATTTACCCTAGAAAACCCCAATGGGGAAAAACTAGAAATCAATTAAAACCAGGCTCCCATCTTGGGGAAATGGCCCACTGAGGAATTATAAAAACAGCAAATAGCCTAGCCTATCACACCTCAAGATCTGTCTTTCGATCTTGCTGGCTGCTACTCTGTTGTTGCCTCTTTGCTCCTTTCCTCTTACCCTGCGCCTGCACACTTGGATGAAAGTCCTCCAACCAATCAATGAGATCTCACTATCTCACTCTGTGTGACTGTTGTGTCTCCTCCTCTCACTTTCACTATCTCACTTTGTGTGACTATAGTGTCTCCTCCTCTCACTTAGGCGTTTGACTTAAAAAGGCATTCACATTAATAGTTCACTTGATTAAAGTAAATCTCCAAAATCTGACAAATATTAGTGACAACTTCCACCTATTGGACACAGAACCTGTGGAAGTACATGTCCGATGCTACAAACATCAACAATGGAAAGACCAAGAACTGACTATTTAGTTCATATTCATTCCTCTCTTTTCCTCTTTCATTTCAGTTATTTAATTCAATTAAGTCGTCGTTTTTTTTCTATTTTGTCTTATTACACTTTACATATCATTGTCTTTACATAGTTTATAGCCTTCATAAATTGTCGAATTACATTGCAGGTACTGAGTCTTAAATCCATTCATCGGTTTGGATCTGTTTGTCAGAGACAAGAATTGAAAGGGTAATCAGGATGATTGATATGTTGAGTTAGGGGCATCTAGACATGTTACTGACAATGTTGATTGTTATGTGATTTTGTAGAGGATAAATCTCAATATGGTTCTATTATGTTGAGTGGCAGAGAAGAATACAAGGTTAAGGGAAAGGGAAATATCCTACTTCAACTAAGAGGTAAAAGAGTAACGATTAAAGATGGCTAGTTCTACTATGTTCCTTGTTTGGACAAAAATCTACTTTTGATTAGTATAATGAAGCATAGCCCACATTTACATATAAACTTTCAACGATAATAAGTGATTTTATTGTTGAAAAGAATAACAAATGATGATTGCTATGGATGTGGAAGAACAAGGTTTCATCCAGTTGATAGAAGTTGAGAATGCAGTTGGTTCAGCAGAAAGATTAGAAAGATTGCTTTAATTTCATTGAAAACTCAGCCATAATGCCTAGTCCAGAGAGGTGTCGAGTGAGAGTCCAGAGAGGTGTCGAGTGAGACAGAGCTCAAGAAATGAAGCCTTGGATGATGTTGCTGCTGAAACAAATCAAAATCAGCAAAGAAGAGAATCCAAACAGCAGGTATATTATGTATTGTCTGCTATAATTCATAAGAAGGCCTTCGGGAGGGAGAAGATTAAGTGATAAAACAGGATGGTGCTTCCTCGAAGGAAACAAAAAATTTCAATATGTTAGACCACCAATATGTGCAGGAGGTGAGTTCAATGAACAAGAAGTTCTATGACAATGGTGGAAACATTAACTGTTCCACCAACATTGGCTCTCATCCAGCTAATGAGTCAATGATCAAACAAAAGGATGGCGACCTAAATTGTACTTCATCAACGTTGCCAGAGACAGTTTACTTCTAGTCATTATTTTGAAAATGTTATCTTGTGGAATGCAAGCATTTTGCCTGTGCAAAGCTTTTGTCCTTGTGCATTTTGAACAAGCATGTAAAATGACCATTATGGGAGGGTGTTAGAGATAATGGTCGGATTTAGAACTTAAGACATATTAGGCCATAGAAGTAGACAACAATAAAGTCTCACTAATAAAGTGATGTAATAATCAGGCATTTAAAAATTAATACAGTAATTATTGTAGAGGTTATTAGTTAGGTATTTGGGAGTTAGTAACATACTCCTATTTTCCTACTATGTAATGAGAAATTGTATCATCTAATGAATGAATGAAGCCAATTCCTGTCCACCCATGTTTGTGTAAAAACAACACGGAAGGTAGAATTGAACAACCATTCAATTTGTCTCTAGTCAAAAAGGAAAATCCTTATGAAGAGCCTGGTCTCATAGACACTCTGCACTCGAATTTTGGCTTATAAAAAGAAAGTCGAAGTAAACCTTCTGTTTTCCATTGAAGCCACCAAAGAGGATTCAGGGGCTGTTCCTATTCCTATCATAACAGAGAAGCCACCAAGCATTGCTTCCATAGATTTTACTAAGGCTGCCGGCGCACAACCCATGGTCGCCTGCTCCTGCCAACTCCAACTATTCAGCTCCACCAATTAAAATAGATTACTCAGACCCTTCAGCCCACTCTACCAAAAAGAAAATCTCAGATTTTGCCAGTTGGACTTCAAGGCCAGCATCTGTATAGGTAACCCTGGCCGATGGATGTATCATGTACCTAGTGGACATTTTCAATGAAAGCTTCAAGAGAAAAGGTTTTTGGAGGGTGGTGGTATGTTATGACGCTCCCTAGTAATGTAATAAAGGACTAAGGGTGTATTAATATTAGAATTATGGGTGTGAATCCAAAAAGGACTAGGATTAGTATTAATATTAGAGCTATGGGTGTGAATCCAAGTTTGTCTTTTAGTGGCCACACACAGATATATGCACATGGTATAGAGCCCCAAGAGTTAGCTCAATCGGTCGAGTACTCGTAGTTAGGCCTCCCAGCATGTGAGGTCGCGGGATCCATTCTCATCGACTCTCTTGGGGTTAGGCTCGCAGCGGCCGCGGGTGTGAGGCCCCTTCGGGTGGGTCCGCCAGAAATTATTCCGTGGATGTAGCCCGTCGGTCAAGCCGGCGCGTGAACCACATTGAAAAAAAAAAAAAAAATATGCACATGGTATAGGTGCCTATGGTATTAGTAAGTGATTTTAGCATTAGGATAGCTATAAATAATAGTGTATACTCATGTGATATCTTGCATCCCTTGCCTATGAAATTGTAATAGGAGGTTGCCCACTAGGAGTGGTTGGAAAGGCTATCCCTCTCTTGAATAGGGTGGATAACACAATTTGTTGGTATTTCAATGTTGTTAGGCACTTTGTGTGATTCTGGTTAGTGTGATTCAGTGCCAGACTCTGGATATGAACAGAACCCAATTTGACAAGAAATACCCTAATAAGAGTGCATTAATGTCCAATCATGACCAAATACAGTAAATGAACATATGTTCGCAATATGCATCAGAGGCGTAAAATCAAAAAAGAAAAAGAAATCCTAGGACGTGTAAAATGGAGTGTAAAGTAGTGTAACAAATAATAATGTTGCTAAAAAGCCCCAACGAAGGAAGAAATTATATTCTTAAAATCTGAAATCTCCATGAAGCACTCTGGAAGAAATTCTATTTCTTAAAATTTGAATTCCCATGAAGCACTCTGGAAACGAAACAAAACTGTAGGAGTGTTGAATAACTTCCAAACACCAAATTGGAAAGTTGAACAATTATCCACTCTTGTTATCAGAAGCAATGTCAACTACAATATCAGGTATCTGATAAGTAAAACCTATCAGAGGGCTTCATCTGGAGATAAACCTCACCTGATGGGACTCTGTCGAGTGTCAAGTGATCCTGTGTAGTAGGAAAGTCTTATAATGTGTTATTTCTCATATCCCTCGTAGAGAAGTTAAAGGTCAGGGTTGGTTTCCAAAAGTTAAAACAACCCAGGTTATAACTCACGTGTCCTCCTTAATTCTAGTATTAATGGTACAACCATCAGGCACCATGGAATAATATCAACACCAGCCCCACTAGGATTGAATGGCTCTAGTGAGCCTACATTAATGAGAAATGAGGTGAAAGTAAAGTTTGTGTGTCACCTAACCATATCACTACTACAAATTCCCCACTCTTGATGAATATGAATGAGTATCATAGTCAAGTGTTAGGTGAAAGAAGAAACACTCTGAAACTTTGAAAAAGCATATAACTATTGCAGTAACCAATCAAGGAACTCCAAACTCTGAAATATATTTGGAAGGTTTTATGTGCATCATGCACACCAGAATCTGAATACTGACCTAAAAGCTATAAACCCTGTGACTTGTGCATTTCATTTCAAATAACAAAACAGGAATACAAATAAAATCAAGAAGACTCAAGACACAAAAAGATCCAAAGCTAAAAATTCACTTGTCCTCATATGCTCATCGAACACCACTTAAATATCTGCATCATAGTCCAGCTATTTGACAGAAGCTCAAATATCATGTCCAAGTTTAACATGTTCCTCATAACAAGAAAATTGTTGATTTCCAAATGATACTGTGAAATGTTGTAATTAAGCAATTATAGGAAGAAATACAAAATAATTATTTGATTATCCTTATCGAAAGTATTTTGAAGTGGTCCTGAGTACTTTTAAACTGTTAAACACAAGGCGGTAGCAAATATTGCTTATATATAGCACATGCAGGATTTGTGAAGGCAGAAATTAAGCAGCATATGGACTTGAGTGGCAACATTTAGCAAGTTCAGCCTTCTTGACACTAAGTTCCAAGCTTATTGACTGCTTTATCATCATTAATTTCATTGATGATTCTATACTCAATTCTAGATATTTCTTGAAATAGATTTAGATGCATTTTTTAAGACATGTTAGGTAATCATCTCAGGTGAATCTTTGTTCCAAACACTTCCTAGCCTCATGCCATGTTTGATGATAACAATGCTTGGATGCCTGTTGTTAAAGGTTTTAAAAAAGGGATGGAACATTATGGGATAGGACAGTAAGTCTACTTTTGAAGAGCTTATTATCAGAGTTATTCTTCAAGCTAAGTCTTTCCATGCATAGTTGTTGAATTTTTGCCGTTTCAGTAGACTAGGAATCCCTTATTGAGTGTAATGTGCCATCCTATCTCTCTCGATTTCCTGCTATTTTTTCGGTCATATTTACCACAAAATCCATATTTAAAAATTTAACTTACCTTGCTAAATGAACCAAGATATAACATAATGAATCACCATTCCTCAAATGTTGCATTGACTCCCTCTTGGACCTGTTATCCAAGGAAAGAGACGCTACTACTATGTCTGGGAAGACAAAAAAAGGCTTATCCAGCTGAAATATAATGTATATACTGGCACAAGTCTAGAACAGCCTGACATATGAGAGGATGGAAAAAAAAGACTAAATAGGCCTAACTTAGGAAACAAATCAGGATAAATATAAATTAATAAGCAAAAAGACAGGAGCTACAAATATGTCGGTCACTGAAAATGAGTGTACTCTCTCCTCTCCTGCATTTGTAAATCATATGCAAGTAACATAAAAAAGGGAGAACGAACAAATAACCTGCATCCACCCTTTCCATTCCTCAGTTTGATGCCTATTCAAATATAGGATCGTCTTTCCTGTGATTGGAGACTTTTCAGTATGCTTCCTTAGAGATGTCATCGCAGAAACTATGATAAGGAGCGAATAGAGAAAGAGGAAGAGATCCCGGTTATAACTCTGCACAACAAAAGCGCAGTGATTTAGAAAATCCACATTATCACTTTACCAAAGGTGCACTAAGAAAAATATATAATCGTGCAATCTACGCAAATATTGCTCACAGAATCATAGTTACACTTGAGACAAAATATCTTTCATGTTGTGCAGAATCTGAAAGACAATTAATAACATTACCTGGAACCCTTGGCAGTCCCCTGTCATATTATTGACAATATATATGACAGTCCTACTGGTTGCTTTTTGGTCATCCCTGGTTATTACTATTATTGTCTTCTTTATTTTACTTAATGGAAATGATGGGTTGGATTATATGGAAGAGAAAGTATATTAATGTCCACTAGTGACCAAAGATGTTAGTTTTACACAAACAAGCATGTACAGGAATACACATTAGAATGAGAAAGTGTGGATTCATTCATCTCAATCAATGATGCAATGTCTCATTGCATAGTAGGTGAAGAAGAGTACATTACATAACTCCCAAACACACCTAACTATTAAACACTACATTGACTATTATATTAAATACCTCATTATTACATCACTTTATTAACGAGACTTTTGTTATATGTCTAATTCCAAATAAATTTAAGTTATAAATATGATCATTATCTCTAACACCGTCTCATAATGGTCATTTTGCATGCTTGTTTAAAATACAAAAAGACAAAAGCTTTGGATAAGCAAGATGTTTGCAGCGCACAAAATAAGATCTTCAAAATAGTGACTGAAAGTGAACTGTATATAGCAGAGTTGATGAAGTACAATTTCCGTCACCATCCTTCAGTCTAACCATTAACTCACCAGCCAGATGAGAGCCAATGTTGGCTGAACAGTCAGCATTGTCACCGATGACCTAGAACTTGGCTTGTTCACTAAACTCACCTCCTCCACATCCTGGTGGTCAAACATATCAAAATTTTGTGTTTGCTTCTCTGAGGAAGCACCATCTCCTTTTACCACTTCATCTTCACCGTCCTTGAGGGTCTTCTTTACCACTTCATCTTCAGCCTCCTTGAGAGTCTTCTTCTTATGAATTACAGCAGATAATACATGATATACCTGTTGTTTGCCTTCTTTTCTTTGCTGATTTTGACTTGTATCAGCAGCAACACCATGCAGGGCTTCATTTCTTGAGCTCTGTCTCACTTGACACTCCTTTGGCCTAGGCATTATAGCTGACTTTTCAGTAGAATTACAGCCATCTTTCTGTAGTACCAATCCTGCATCCTCAACTTCTATCAACCATAATAAACCCTGTTCTTCCACACCCATAGCAACCATCTTTGTGCTATTCTTATCAACAATAAAACATCTATTACTGGTGAAATTTATTTCTAAGTCTGGGCTATGCTTCAATATACTACTTATTGAAACAAGATTTTTCTCCAAACAAGAAACATAATAGACATCTCTAATCATTATTTTCTTGCCTCTTCACTCAAGTAGGACATTTCCCTTTCCTCTAATCCTGTATTTTTTTCCACCACTCAACACAACAGAATATCAAATGGAAATTATCCTCTACAAAATCAACATAACAATCAATACTGTTAGTAAAATGTCTAAATCCTCCTGACTCAATGTACCAGTCATCCTACAGATCTTTGAATCATTGTCTCTAGCCATGAACACATGGAACTCTTTTTCCTTGTGTTCAGCCATAGCATTTTTCTTTCAGGATTGATCATCAAAAGAATGCTCTTGGTTGTGCTTTTCATCCCATGACCACTTACTATAAACTATCTTTTTTGTCCTTGAAAAAAATTGTAACTTCTCATTTATATGAAGATGCATTCTGCAAATGCTAAGGAACATTCATAAATGACCATAAAGTAGATATCAATCAAATTTAGGAGAGAAAGAAATTACACAAAAGAAAGGGTCAAATACTAATGAGGAACATTTTCCTCAATCCTGCCTTTTTTCCTTTTCTTCTTTTTGATCTCAATACATCCCTCTAGAGAAGGGTCCCTGTGAACTAATTGTATATCCAAATTTTGATTTGCAAAGTTTGAATGCAAGGCCAACTCCTCATCAAAATTGGAGTTGTCATATTCATTTGATCTTTAGATTCCTCCTAATGGAGCTTCCTTGACAACTACCTCCCAAAAGGGGGAGATGCCATTATTCATTGCTTCTTCTCTATAGGGGTTTAAATCTTCAATCTGGTCTTCTGGACCACCATTAATACCTTCTCTTAATCTATTGAAGGAAAAAAATTTGCATTTTGATCAACTTCATCATCCAAGAGCAATGGTTCAAATGGTTGTCAGCATTTTTATTGGGGTGATTTTTTTCCTCTTTGGGTGAGCTCGCACTTGGGGACAGAAATATTGAAGATGGCCTATTTTTTGGCAAATCTGACACCAAAAAGCTCTATTTTCGTCGTCCATGACCTAAGTCCAGCAAAATCTTCCTTGCTTT
This sequence comes from Pseudotsuga menziesii, assembly GCA_001517045.1. Lineage (NCBI taxonomy): Eukaryota > Viridiplantae > Streptophyta > Pinopsida > Pinales > Pinaceae > Pseudotsuga > Pseudotsuga menziesii. The sequence goes on along the minus strand of LPNX010018664.1, from coordinate 629,653 downwards.
AGAATCATGTCCGGTAGACCCTTGTTGAGATCAATCTCAACATAGACTTGAACAAAGGTAAAATGTCCCAACTTAAGACGCTCATTATCCAACTTTGAATATCTACTAGTATTCCCAATATCTTTAAAGACTACTAAATGTCAAAGATGAAGTGGCAGATTTGGGAGGCAAACCCAAACTAGCATTTCAGTGACAATCGTAGTGTTTGGGTCAAAATATGGAAACCATGGGGTAACAAAGAGACCCACTCTTCCCCAAAACCACGGGCCCTCACAAACTTTTTGATAATAATTGTGATGTGTAAATTGAACAAAGAACCCTTTGGAACAAAAATAAACCTGACATTGCTTTATCCAATTCAAGTAAATCCATTGATACAAATCTGATGCGAGAGGTCAAAACCCATTGAATCGACAAATTAATGCAAATGATGCATAAAAAGATAGGAAATCAATGACCTCCAACTCAATGATCTCTATCATGGTCATCTCTTCCCATTTCTCCACCATGTACAAACCAGGCATAGGAGGGATTGGCATTGCTTGGGTAGAGTGTTCCTTGAATGAAATTAAGGGTGAAGATGAAGGCACTTTAGGCCCCCTCACCCCTCCACACAATTGCAGTATCAAAATAAGAGATGATTCCTTGCAAATGCTCTAGTCATACAATAGAGATTGGTCCTCAAGTTGTTTGTCCTCGTAAAGAAGGTGCTATTGAGCCATAGGATTCCCTTGGATATGCTCCAATTAAACCTATCACATAATTAGCAATAGTCACCCACAATATTAATGTTTTCCCGAGGAGAGACTTTACCATAATCTAAAACTATACTTTGATATCAAAAATCTCTCGATGTAAGGCCACCCCAAAAGAGTTATCAATGATAAGCCTATCATCTAACACTTGTTGAGCGGGTATTTCTGCAAACATTTCATCAAACACTTGGTATGCATCCTCATTTGCCTTGGGTGCTAAGTTGAGATACCACGACAGCGTTGGAGTTTGTTGCTTAAAGACCATGGCCTCCTTCCTCTTCTTATCGAAAGTCTCTTGCTTGGTCCATTTACATGAAGCCTCAACCAAATACCCCTTCTGCCTAGCAGTCTTTGAGTAGGGTTTAAGCTTCAACAACATACCTGTTACCAGCTAAGTTGTACTTAGTTGGACTTCAAGTGAGCCAGTAAAGTTTGAACAAGGATACTTGTTCTTGGTCAGAGTTCAAAAGTTCATCGGGGCTTCTGAGCCCTTTTATTTTTTGTACATGTTCATACCCCCTCGGGAAATTGTAAAAAATGTACTAGCATGGCAAACTTTTTGTAAAGGACTTGGCTTCCTAAGACTTAAACGTCAATCCGATCATTCCAAGGTGTTTTTTCCCTTATCAATTATGCAATTTTGAATAATTTTTGAGTTTTTCACCACTCCTCCAAAGCTTGAATGATCGTCTTGGTGGTTAGGCCTTAGGAGGTTATTAGAGTTCACTTGTCAATGTATATAAGCATGCTAGGCATCAAAATGGGAAAATTTAAATTGTAATAAAAGTTGGGTCCGAAGTTCAATTTTGACGTGGGGATGCTCGTTTTCACACTCAAAGCGTCCTCTTTACCCTAGGACCCACTTTTCCTAGGTTTCAAGCGATTAAATCATCACTTGGAGCATTTTTTCTTAAAGGGGCATCAAAATGTCATTTTAATGCTAAAGATGCAACAAAATGGTACAAAAGGACAAAGTCCAAAAGTCGAAGGAAACATGAAAAAAAAAATTGGAAGAAGTGACTAACTTTGTCTCATGTGGAAGGCAACTTCTTTAAAAAAATTAAAGCATGTGATTTGAACTTGATTTGGAGGTTGGCGAATGCTATAAGTTTGGGGTACATCCCCTTTAAAGCTCATGTTTTGTGTCATGCACCGGCCATCTCATAAGATCGCTTGGATTATGTGAAATCAAATCATGTGAGGACATGTCAACACATTGGAAGGTCAATTAAGGGTGAGGCGAGTCATTCCTTGTTGATGGCGTCATGATTGAAGTTGGTATATGTGTTGGCAAGCTCACGAGCTTCAAGAGATGCATTATCCCACATGAGTATAGCGATTGGGCATTTGAAGAATGGTGTGTTGGCTTGGTTGGTGACGGCGAATATCCTCATGGAGTGTTGGCAATCTCTCTTCAAACCACCACTCATCCAAATCCCACAATTATCACATGAGCTCCACTTCAACTCAAGATGGAGATACACCACTCTTGGTTAGGCTTTGGCTATAAATTGAAGCGCCTATCTCTCATTCAAGACTAGTTAGAGCTGGAGAGAATAGGCTTGCTATTGTAACACATTTATGCTTTTTTTTATTTTGCTTGATAATAAAAACAAAGCTTTGGAGGCTAGTTGTGTTGTACTTTCGTGTGTGGACCACCATTGTTATGCTCTCATGAGGTAACTTGTTTCTTTTTGCAATTTTTGCTTACTCTTGATATGGATCTTGCCTCATCAAGATTTCTTTAAATCAGTAGGAATAGGAAATGTAAGTAAGTTTACTTTCATTTCTATTTATTTATGTATGCTTAGAGATCAAAGATTTACATCACAAATAAGCTTATTTCCATGCTATTTTAGTCTCTCTTTATATTTGTTTTCAAGATCTCGCAGATGTGCAGCCTTGTAATTAAGTTTCAAGGTATCTAGCTTGGAAGAGGTGTGGATCTAGTTTGACTCCACTCCACCTCCAGCAATCTTCAAGAACATAGTCCCTCGGCATCCCACTTCAAGCTTTCGGGTGGATCTAACTAGCAACAAGTTTTCCTTCATCTCTTTATCCTTTAAAATCAACTTCTCCTTCGGTTACTTTTCCTTGTTTGTGTAGATCTATCTTATTTGAAGTTAAATTTTCTTTAGATCTCATATACAAGTGCTAAAAGCTTATAGATCTAAAGTGCTTTAAAATTTTACCTTTTCAAGAGTAGATCTAGGAAGTCTCTTTTTCGCAAGTACTTTAAAGTAGATCTAAAGCTTGCTTTGAAAGTAGTTTTCCTTTGAAGTATGAAAGTTTAAATCTAGCACTCAAGTGCATCATATTGGCTGCCCCAAAAGCAAGCCAAGATCGCAAGGAAAACTCGCTTTCCTTGGTTATTTTATGCATGCATTTTTTATCATAGAAATTTTTTAGAATTTTTTCAAGGATGTTTAAAGACACTCTTAAAGTGTTTTTGAGCATCTTTTAGGACTAATAGCTCGTTGATTTTTGCAAGTTTGACAAAAAAGAAAAGGAATCTCTGGCCGATTTTCTAAGATTTGAACCATTCAAAGCTTCCTGGAGCTTTCCCTAATCGTTTTTAGCCATTTTTTTTACTATTTTGTAAGCCTTTGGATCCCGTATAACAAGGACCAAAGTACATTTCTCATTTCTATCGTTGTAAGCATCACTAGAAGGTTTCAAGTAGGATCCTAAGAGCCCACTCACCATCCCCCCTAGGGGATATGCATCTATGCATCTTTTTTATGGTTTTGTTTTTGTTGGTGTAGTTTTGCTTTACAGATATGTATACTTTGTCATTTCCAAATTCAATTTTATTTATTGCAAAGTAACACAAATACTAACCCATTGCACTATACCGAATTACCGAAAGGGAAAAGATTTGCTCAATGTAGTAATTAGAAAACCTTCCCTTTTTGCACACTTAGGTTTAAAATAAACCCACTTGCTTTCCTGAGTACGGTTCACAGACAAGGGCTTGCCCAAGTACTGGACCTGGAAAGATATTCTTGGGTTTTCTTTTCTAACCAAGAAAACATTGTTCAAAAACACTTAAAACCAACAAGACTCAGTACTCGTTATGCTCTAGATCTCTGCGGCTTTGACCAATGAGTTGATCATATCTAGAAAAGGGATTGAGTGACTAGTCTAATTACCTTTCACACTTTCAATTAACCTCCCAACAACAAAAATCCTGGGTTGCGTTTTGCTTTGTGTGGGCAAATTGTACAAAGGAAGCGAGAACAGTTGAAAAGTTATTGCGGGGCCTCGTCAGGCTACATCCTTGTTGGTGTAGTGTTGGACATCTCCTTGTAACTCCATTCATCCCACATTTTCTCATGTGCTACCACACTTGGTGAGTCTAGACATATTCCCTGTACCTTCGTGCTATATCAGGAATCCACCTCCCTCATAATCCACTCAGTAATTCATAAACTTAAAATCGACCAAGAACAATTGCAATACATTCAGCACTCCATTTTTAGCACTAGTCTTTGCTTTTTATCGTATAAGCATTTTTCTTTAATTTACAATGTGTTGATTGATTATATCGCTCATGTTGTTTTCATAATTACTCTTGCAATCTCTTGTGTCATTTTTCATAAGAAACTCCTAAACAACTTACTCATCCACAAACCACCACCACCTAAAGCTTAATCAGCCTTAGTAACTAATAGGGTCCACCCCCCTTGGCTTCGTTAGGAGTTTGCCTAAACAGAGGAGTCAAGACCAAGTGACAATACTTGACTCGAGACTTGCCCCCAAGGATGCACTTAGTGGCTTGAAAATTTCTGCCACACCAACCTAATCCCCCAGGTGCATGAAAGGCGGCAACAATACCCAACATCATGAACAAGTTCTCCTTCAGAGGCAACTGCTTATATTCAATCTCCAAGGGCAATTGAACCTCATCTGCAGTCACAATCTTCACTAAATTGGATATCATCATATTGGTCTTCTGCAACATGCAGCCCTTCCTTTTTTACAAAGAAATCAAGGCATTCAACTGTTGATGTATTTGTAACTTCAAAAGATATTCTGATGTATATTATCATTGTATGTTGTTGTACCCCCATTGGAGATGTGTTTGCCTCCTTACGGGATGTCTTTATTGTGTCTAGACTTTTAGGTAGGTACAACCTCCATTGTAAGTCAAGGCAATAGTCCCCAGTATGATATCATGTAATGTGTATTTCGAGTCTCTCTAGAAGAAGTCGGCCCTATTAGTGAAGCAGGTCGACCCACTCATGTAAAAGGTCAGTCACTTGATTAGTATAACTAGGGGGGGGGCCTCCTCCCTCATTTATACACACCTCACACTCACTCAAGTTCGCATGAGAGAGAGAGAGAGACAAGGGAGGAGAGATAGATAGTTATTGAATACTTCTTATTACTGGGATTGATCATCTTATGACATAGTCTTTGTGACTGTACTATTCTCAGGAAGTTTGCGGGGTTTTTTCCTTTATGGTTTCCCCAGTGAAAATCTGTGTCTTGTGTATCTGTTATATCTTATGCATCCAGCTGTACTTGTTATTCTTTCAAACAAAGATCCTAATTAAGCTAATAGGATCTAGAAAAACTAACATCAACTACAAGGAATTCAAGGTAAAACGCACTTGTGGTGGCTTCTCAAGATAATTACCCCCAAAAATCAACCTCAAGCCAGCAATCCAACCTTCCCATGGACTCTCTCATTAGATACAAAGATGGTATTTCTCCACATGAAGAGACTCTCAATTAAGTGAAGACTTTTGCTACAACCCTTCAAAGGAGCTTTCCTAATGGCCTTCAAGTCAAACTTTAGTCAAATCTATGCAAAGAATGACATTCTGAAAGCTAGGACTAGGGTTATGGTTATGCCTCCATCAAGAATCTGTAAACACTCCTCACATGACCTAACTTGCCACAATAAAAGCATTTAATAGCTAACAAGATTGTCCAAATAATCCACAGTAGACATTTTTATCGTCGACGTTCAAATCCAAACCAAGATCCATCATCAGGATAGTACATCAAAAGAAGAGCAAGCAGATGAATCATATTAATACCAAAGATGTTGAGGCAATTAAACTTTAAAACTGTGAGACAATTAAACCCTAAAAAGTTTACTCTTAATTTATTAGTACATAATTTGATTATTAAGATTATATTACTAAGATTGATTCTAGGCTTTTAAAAACTTACTAGTCTAAATTGATTGTTAAAATAAAATTAATTTAAACCATTCAATTATTAATTAAAGTAATTAAACATCAGTCCAAAGTTTACACCAACTATTAGACTAATCAGTTATTAGTCTAATTACTATGACTAAATCATTAGACAATTAATTAATACTAATTAATATTAATGAAATTAAAAGAGACCTATCAAAGATATTTTCAATTAGGTTAACGATTAATGAAGAATATTATCATTAAATAAAGGAAATAAAAATGAATTTTGACTTGAACTAAAAAAAATGATTAAAGGACTTTTTTAAGGGTTCACATTAAAATTCAAAAAATGGAAAAGCTAAATAAGACCTATATTAATTATTTCATGTTCTAATAATTAAAAGAGGAAAAGGTATCATAAAGGAAAGGGTTAAGGCACAAACTTAATCTTACCTTATCTTTTGATGGTTGATCAAAAGGAGCCAAATTTCACTGATCCCCATTCCTCAATCCATGTTTAGGTTGTTTAGGTGCTTTATTATTTCAGAAGCTTCTCTAATCCAACATTTTTAATTATGATCTTCTTTGGCAAGGATTTTGGTGTCCTCCATGTGCGCATGATGTTTGGTTGTAAGGGAAGGTTCTAATAATGCTCAGATGTGGGCCCGATTGTACTTGATATTTGTCCTGTGTTTTTTAATCCTTACTTGGAATGAACATCCAATTTCTCCAATATAACACTTTCCGCACAAACACAATACCTTATAGACGCCTTTAAATTGATAATGGTCAACAAAATCCTCTATGGATCTCATTTTTTACCTCGTGGTTTCCATAGGCTTGAAGGAGGTTGTGACCTCCTTTCTTAATACCTTTGCAATCCTATCAAAAACACCTTTTTATACAAGGTAGGTATGCCTTCTTGTTGGAGTTACTACTAATAAGGAATCAGGACCAACTTCTTCCTTTCTCTTTTTCTCTTTCGGTTGCTTTTCTAATGTCTCTATTCTTATAGCCTATGCTCTTGAAGACCTTAGTTCTGTGGTCTTTTTACCTTAATTAGGTGGTCTCTTTTATATTTCCCTGGCTCTTTATTTCCATCATTCTCTTCATTTTATTTGTTTCCCTTGCTCTTAAAATTCGTTGCAACATGCAAGTACCACCTCAAGATACACATTCACACTATTATTCCTAAACTACTTTCTCCATCTCTCTTGTTGCAAAAGCTTAGTGATCAACTGCTCAAATGTCATATTTATCAATACTAGTAATTCAAGGTCTCAGTAAAATTTGCATACAAAGAAGGCAAACATTTCAAAGTTTGCTTTCTTCCATTGTCCTTCAATTGATTTCACTTGATCTCTAAAATCAATGATTTTTAACAAATGATCTTGTTGGAACACTTAATCCATCTACACATTGGCCATGCATTAGTCATGCAAGTCCATGCATTGATATTTGAGCCTCCTAACACCTATACCATGTTGTTGACCCCCTAGAGCTTAATTTTTTTCATCATTGACCTCCATTAGCCACTCATGCACCTTATCCCTATTTCTTAGGCCCTTATGCGCCCTCATGCATGAATTTAGGAGCAGTTGAGTCAGTTTCCTTGATTTAAGGCACCTTGTCCCCCAGTCTCACCCAATTAACTGACTCATATTCCTAGATTCCATGAGAGAAGTGATGATAAGCCTAAATGACCACTACTAGACAACTTATGTGCCTCCCTCTTCCTAGTGTCTCGCTCATGCGCCAACCACCTTCAGTTAACTCGCTCATGACATAAATGGTCACTAGTTCTTGCCTGGAGATGGATTCAAGGCAATCTAAGCCTGTCTCTTTAGTGGAATTCGAATGACATCAGAGGCTAACGAATTTCCTTGGTTGTAACATTATTTTATTGCCCACATCTTGTGGAAGAATAACATGTATAGTTTCACCATTCTGTGTTTTGGTTTCACTGGTTTTTGCATGCAGTTTCTTCTCAATTTTTCCTGTAGATCATTGTTAAACATTGTAAGTATTGTTTTGCTTTGAGATCTTCTTGTGATAGAATTTTCACAGACGTTGCAAGAAGTCAAACTCCTCCATCTTAATTGAATATAAGAACATTATACCTTAGTTTGAGGTTTCATGCATCTCCCATTGATTTCCCCACATAACAAATGCATCATTACCATCTTGAACTATGGGAAGCATCTCATTCGTTGTGTTTAAATTTCTCGAGTTTCACTGTGTAATGATTTTAACCGATCTGACACGTTTCGAGTGGACACTCCAACCATCATCAGGATCCAAATGAAGCTGTTGCAAGAAGAAAAGAGGGTGGTGATTAAAATAGAGTTGAGAGAAATAGTCTTTAGGGATTTAATAAAAATAAAACAGATAGATGTAATACCCCTTGGGTCGCTTAGTAGGCATGCTTTAAGTACATATGGACATTGTGTAAATCA
>LPNX010018664.1:565723-618871 GCA_001517045.1 Pseudotsuga menziesii | reverse complement strand
ACATGGCAAATTAAATCAACAACAATCCCTCTTAGAAAAGTGAGAAATGATGGGCAAATTGTTTACTTACCTTCAGCTGTGGAAAAAACCCCAAATGGCAAGATACAATCTTCAATTTGATGCTTGATGGCAAAGAAAATGATGGCTAAATTTGTTGTTGTCTCTTGAAACCCTCTTCACTTGCCCTCCTAAACTCTTTCTTCACCTCCTACTCCACTGTCGGACTCAAAATGAAAAAAAAAATGAAAAAAACAGACTTTAAAACCCACGTTTTCGCCCCTGTCCGCGGCCGGCCGATTTTTTCGGTCGACTCGCGATTTCTCGGGCCGAGAAATCGGCAAAAACTCGGCAAAAAATCGGAAAATCTCGGACCGCTTTTTTCCGGCGATTTTTTAAAGAAAAATCGGGGCATGAAAAATATCGCGATTTTTCGGATTTCGGCCGATTTATCGGCGATGTTGGCAACACTAGTGTAAATGGACATCTTAGTATGTTGTCCGATGCATAAATAATTATATCTTGCTGTTCAGTATTTATGTATCCTCTGGATTTAGATTGGTATATGTTTGTGAGCCACTGACCCTGGTAGTGAGATCAGCATAGCTGGGAGCAATCACTAGTACTGTGTGTGCAGATGATTGTCACGAGTTATTTCTATGGAATACGCATGATTGAGGATAGCTAGGATAGCCAAACTTCACCATACTGAGGATGTTTTACCGCTTATGATCCAAGCACTTCATCTTACAAGAGAGGGGTTGAATGAGTGTGAAACATTAAGAAACCCTTTGGCCCTCAAATGTCGCTTAAGCCCTTAAGAATAAGCTTTGGATTCCATATGTGACTGAGGGGTGTGAATGTCTAGGTTAAATAAGCCCCTAGGTGCCTAGTTCTAGCCATCATCTGTTCTTGCGTTGGAGGGGTACTAGGGTAGTAAAGAGACACAGGAATAACTATATAAACCCTTATTCCTTCCTTGAAGGGGGGATTCAAGTTTTATGGATTGTTATGCTAATGGAATGGCCAATCTTGTGTGAATAGAGTGAGTTTGGAAACTTAATGGTTTTATGTTATGGCTTGTATAGCCTTGATGTTGCTAGAGTAGTGAATATTGGGCAATCCATTAAAAGCTTGAAGGCTGAATTGTAAAGCCTAAACTCAATTGCTCTATAAAGTGCAAGTGTACTAGGTACACATATGTATGGTCGTCCTCAAGCATTATTGTGATTATGCAACAAAGTACAATCATATTTTTTATTTTTCCAAGTGGATTAAAATCTTTCAAGTTATATCTATTTAGCATCTAGCAGCAACCACATTTCTAGGAATATTTCTGCTATCTAAGAAGTTGGTCTCACCTTCAAGCTTCTCATAAAGCTTCTTAGTATCATAATAACTGAAGGGTTTGTCCTGGCCTCACCTTTAATCCTGCCCAGTGGACTGTGGACCTTAGAGATTCTAGCACCATCTTGAAATAGTCTTTCTGGCACTATTCTACAAAGTTCCAGCAAGACACTCCTGCTCTGGGCTAGTTGGGCACTTTCAATTCCACTCCAATCCAACCAAGAGTGAATATTAGGGTTTCAAATTCCTGCAAGAGTGAAACCTCCATTAAGAAAGTTGTTTGCCTGCACAACTTGGTGTTAAACCAACCTGGCCTCTATTGTGGGAAGGTCCATAGACACCTGGTTGCCAGGCCTCATCCATTCCTTGCTCCTTCATATTCCCACCCAAGCTCCTTTGAAGCCATGTATGAAGTTTTCCAAAATAACCTTGGAACCAGAAACTCTGGAGGGAGATCCTCCATTTACATCAAACAGTCCAAAAGACCACCAAATTTCAACAAAATGGGTAGTCAACTTAAAGCAATGTCTCACCAAAATCTACCATGGAACTTCAAAGCAAGGAAGCCAAAATCTACCATGGAACTTCAAGGCAAGGAAGCCAAAATCTACCATGGAAGTTAATGGCAGTGTCATAATAACTGAAGGGTTTGTCATGGCCTCACCTTTCATACTGCCCACTGGACTGTGGACCTTCGAACTTCTAGCACCATCTTGAAATAGTCTTTATGGCACTATTCTACAAAGTTCCAGGAAGGCACTCCTGCTCTGGGCTAGTTGGGCACTTTTAATTCCACTCCAATCCAACCAAGAGTAAATATTAGGGTCTCAAATTCCTCCAAGAGTGAAACCTCCATTAAGAAAGTTGTTTTCCTGCACAACTTGGTGTTAAACCAACCTGGCCTCTATTGTGGGAAGGTCCATAGACACCTGGTTGCCAGGTATCATCCATTCCTTGCTCCTTCATATTCCCAGCCAAGCTCCTTTGAAGCCATGTATGTTGTTTTCCAAAATAACCTTGAAACCAGAAACTCTGGAGGGAGATCCTCCATTTACATCAAAAAAAGTCCAAAAGACCACCAAATTTCAACAAAATGGATAGTCAACTTAAGGCAATGTCTCACCAAAATCTACCATGGAACTTCAAGGCAAGGAAGCCAAAATATTACCATGGAAGATAATGGCAAGGAAGCCATATCCCTTGCTGTAACTTGTGTCGATGCTAGAGAGCATGTCTCAACTAAAGCAGGGCCCTGTAAACTGAACCCCCAAATAAGTATATAAGTATATACTATAGACTGTAGTGATCTAAATTTCTTTCCCGTAGAAGTAAAGTAGTAATTAAAGAGTGGATGCTTCGACACCTTGAAGATCATAACCTTAGTTTTACCTAAAGAAGAAATCAAATGTAACAGATAAAGACATGGGAGAAAGCAAAAAAGTTTAAAGGTTGAATGGATTATCAAGTTTAATGACAGGATGTTGAACATGTTAATGGATTATAGAAATTTAATGACAGTATGCTACCCAAGTTAATGGACTATAGATTTCAAAGACAATATGTTGCACATGGTAATGGATTATAGAACTTTAATGATAGCATGCTACACAGGTTGATGATTATATAATTTTAATAATACTATGCTATACAAGTCCATGAAAATTGACAGTATAATCTCATTAGAAAACTGTTTGGTATGTGAGAACAAATGCACCTTGTTTGACTCTCCAAAAAAGTCTGTTCTGTCACAGATATAAAAATAGAGAAGAATTGCCCCAAATTCAGACCTGCAAACGAAAGAATACCAGACAGTGAATTCCTGAAATAATTTGTTAAGAAAACTACCTATAAAACTTTTTTTTAGAATAACAATACAGACTACTTACATTACTCTCAATGTAGATCGATTTTCAATTAAAAACGTTTCATCCATTGAAAGGAACCTGGGATCGCAGCACAGTGACAAGCCATTGGGAATCAATATTCCATAGCATGCAGCATATAAAAACAAAACATCATCATGCAATAGAGCATCGAGAGTAAAGCAACCGGCCAAAGCAGTGATAGTCTTCTAACCTGACAAGCTGAGACTTAACAGAAAAATTCATAACTTTTGGACTTGCTACAGGTTGAAGACCACCTTCAAGCAATACATCTCTCTCCCCTTCCTTTGCTGCCTCATCACCCAAACTTGCAATATTTGCATCTGAATGCCTGCTTCAAATTCAGACAACAATAATAAGCTAGAACTCCAACACCAAATAATGTTTATTAGAAGATATAACCAACGATAAAACATGAACTGTAAAGCCTATACAACAAATCTGATGCATTCATCACTCAATTCTTTGAATAAGGATAAATACTAGCACACAATCATAGTTTGTGGCTGGATCAAGTCGATATGGATCAAATGGTTGAGAGATAGTTATGGAATGGAAGACAATTTGAAAAAAAAAATTATTCCTCATATTATTCTAGTTAAACGGGTTCAACTGTGAGTTATCCATTCCTAGTTACATGTTATCACCGACATTCTTCCTGTCATCAATTTATCAACTATCAGTTATTTTTTTTATTCTTTATTCTTCTAGTTATCTACCATAAACTGTTGGTTATCCATTCATCAACTATGAGTTATCTATGCATTGCCACCAATTATCCATTCATCAGCTAGCTACAATTACTTTTTATATTCCTTTTTTTATAAATGTTTATTTCCAATTCTGAACGACTACCATAGAATCAATCTCGACAGTACACTTGTCTCATCCTTGTCCGTAGATGAAAAAGCATAGGCCGTAGTCCACCCCAAATCTCAAATAAAAATGTCTATCGATAATTAGAAATGCAATCAAAGTTGACTGTGGTGAAAAGACGCCTGAAAGAAGATAAGCTGCCCCAACCCAATGAGGTGGCAGCATGCACATACTGCTTCAGATTCAATATCACTGACAGTGAATAAAACTACAATATGTTCTGGTTTGCAGAATTTCAGTTCAATGTAGCACTTAGGTCAGTTTAAATTTTTTTAGCATTGTTCTTCTTACTGGGAAAATACCACAATAGGAGTGTGTGCTTCACTGCTTACTGCTTAGCCAGCCACAACTTCTGCATTTTATTCTAAGATTGTATTATATTCTTCTGGTCCCACGCATCATGTTGATAATCACTCAATCTATGGATAGATTTCTCGAGGGACATTGGCAAGTTAATATTAACAAACATGATTACGAGACAAACCAAAAGTTGCTTTGAAATCAAGGCTTTCCCATATATGAGATAGGAAGTTAAAAATATGCAAAGCACAAAAAATTAATCCAGAATAATCACTTTGAGAAACAATGATGTAAGTTTTCCATTTTTTCCTTCATATAGAAATTAGTTCTATATATAGAATTGAGCTAGATAACCACCACATATATAATCAGAATATGGCTCTTTCCATTTATATGGACAAACTTGGTGCTTAGTAGGTACAAACCATTATAACCTCAAAAGCAGATACAAGATACATGTTAATACAATACCCTGATTAAACTCCCTCAAGAGAATATCTAATTTTGCTATTTCCCAGTGCACATAAAAAAGAGCACCATGGTTAGTTGCATCTATCCAGCTAAATTAGCCCAAAGGCATGAGAATGCTGCTTGGTAACGAGCACTAAAATAACAGCACCCATAATGTCTGACAGAATGAACTCATTTAGTCACCACATGATTTGCAGGGCTTTAAACAAAAGGAAAAAGAAAATATGTGCATCAATGTTTTGGAAATGACCCGGTTATATGGTAAGGAGCAGAGCCAAATTACAACCAAGAAAGTGCAATGGCAAGAATCATGAACTCTTTTAGCACCAACAATGATACGAGCAACTAGGAAAAACACAATTACTTACACTTTGGAAGGATAATGACGTTTCTTGTGCTCCAAGATCTCAGAATACATCCATGCTATAAACACAGGGGTTATTCCAAGGAAAAATGACACCTGTAATATAACATTAGAGTGAGTCAAGTATACGAGGTAGCAGCTTCAAGTAGGAACCAGTATTTTCTACAAATCATAACGCAAACTTACAGAAAAAGAAAACCATAATACAAGGCAAGGTTGAACTACGCATCTATACATCACATAAATATTACAAACAAACATTATCTCTACTGCTCAATATGTTCCTAGGATATAAGTGACCTTTAAAGGTATTTTGAAATTACTTAGTACAGATTAACAGAAACCATTTCTAAAAATTGCTTTCCCAAGTACTGCTCAGCTTCAAGCAGAAACAGAATGCAAATGGAACAAAATACAACATGGAAAAATTATGTTAAGGTATGTAAATATTAATGGCTGTTTCTCTTTCTAAGCTAAACTTATGTTATCAGAAAGATGTTGATTTATTCGAGAAGGACTTTACTGGGGAGTCTAAGTCTCCAAAGGACTATAACAACAGCACCCTATGAGGCACTAGCAATTACATAAGCCTGAAACAATGATGCTACATGAACAGAAATTAAATGAACATTCTTAATTGATTTTATGTTTCAACCAATGTTCTGCTGGCTCTACTTGACCCTCGCTAAGCCTAGAGAAATGAACTAGGAAACTACTACCGACTATAGATAAGATTAGATAAGATAGATAATTTTATTAATGTCCAAGTTCCAATAAATGACCACAAAAGTAGGTCAATGGGACTAAAAGATACATCCAGTATGAGTCAAATGTGGGAGTGCAAGAGCAACTTCTAGATAATGCTAAAGACAAGAAAGGAAAGCGAAATAAAAAGTGTCACATAGATAAGTCTCTAACTAACTGAGCTAATCACTTGGGTTAACCAACACCAAAAGATATAACAGTATCATGGGTGCAGTGATACAAAGTGAGAGTGAGAGTCCAAGACTGAAATGTCCCAGCACTAATGGAGAGAGAGAGAGAGAGCTGAGGATGAGATCATGATCTCTGTGGAGTTGCAACAGGTCAATCTCACTAGAGTTCTCCTTAGGTAATTCAAAAGCAAATTTTATGCTAATTTACCAGTGTCCATAAAAAAGAACACCGAGCTTACTTGTAGATATCCACCTAAATTAGCTAAAAGGCACAAGAATATTAATTACTAACAAGCACTGAAATAAGAGCACCCGTAATGTGTGACACAATGAACTCGTTTGATCACCATAAGGCAAATTTAACATAGAAAGCCAAGAATATTAAGAATGTGACATATGCTGCCACACTTACAGTCATCTTTAGAGAGGATTTTAAATTGTGAATTTCAAGTCCTATAAAAGAATTAGGCCCCAATGTAGCCTGTTTATACTCAAAACTTAAAAAGAAATTATAGAGTAATTGTAAGCATAGTTACATATATTGGCGATATATCGCCGACATTGCGATATATCGCGAGTCAATGGAGCCGGCGATATATCGCCGCTAAAACATCGCGACACATTCCCGATAAATCAAAATATTGCGACACATTCAAACATCGCAATATATTCCGAAAATATCGCGAGTCGATGCAAAATATCGCCCTGCTCATTAAAAATTAAAAAAAACCGCCATAAGGAGGCCGCGGACGCGTTTTTCCGGTTCATTTGGACATTGTGGCTTGGAGGAAGTGGAGCTCTGACGTCTTGGGCGATTTTCTACAAGAGACGAAGGGGGCAAAGGCAAACCATCAAGTTTCCATTGCATTTGCCATCTAATCAGGTATGTATTCTTTGAAGTTTGAACTTTCATTCTTTTTTTTTTTATTGAGATTTGTTGGTTAATGTAGATTTAATGTAGGGTTTAGGTTTAGATTTAGTGTAGGGTGCAGATTTGCCATTACAATCATAGCCTATAAGGTTTTAAAAGGTTTTAAGTAGACCACCCTCCCATTTCTTTGAATGTTTTAAATTTTTAATAATTTCATTGTTTTCAAGAATCAAAATTTTAAAGAAGAACATTTTAAAATTTATTCATTTTTGTTTGTTTGTTGTGGCATAGGTGACACAATGCCAAAGCCATTGGATCCAAAGTGGGAGTATGGGCAGCCAATTGACCCTAATAATCAGCAAAGGTTGAATTGCAAACTATGTGGGAAGGATATTTCTGGTGGAATTAGCCACTTGAAATACCACCTTGCCAAAATTGTTGGGCATGAAGTGGATGTTTGTCCTGTTGTTACCCCAGAAGTGATGCGTATTGCAAACCAATCCATTCTTGACATGGCTAAGAGGGACGAGAAAGAAGAATTCATAAATGAACTTGCATCTAGAACACAGTCATGAACCATGGGAGGCACAAGTGACATGCATTCCTTCTCCTCATCTACACGACCCCCACATTCCACTGTGCCTTCTTCAACCTCACCTTATGTGGCATCGTATTCAAGGCAACCTTCTATTCAAACCATGCTCAAGCAAAGGGAGAAGGAAGAGGCGGATAGAGTTGTGACAAAATGTTTTCTATGGGGTGATGTGCCTTTCAACATCGCCAAAAACAACCCCTACTATCATGCCATGTTTCAAGCTGCTGGCGCTGTTGGTCCAGATTATAGGGGGGCTTCCTATAATGATTTGAGAGGGAGACTCCTTGATGAGGAGAAGGTTGATTGCACCCGGAGATTAGATGAGCTCAGATAGTCATGGGCGGCCACCGGTTGCAGTATTATGTCAGATGGATGGACTGATGGGAAGGGCAGATCCATTATCAATTTCTTGGTCAATTGTCCCAGGGGGACAGTTTTTATCAAATCTGTCGATGCATCTCCCTATGTTAAAGATGCACACTTATTATGTGACTTGCTGGATAAGTTTATCCAAGAGATAGGGCCACAATATGTTGTCCAAGTCATTACGGACAACGCTGCCAATTATGTTGCTGCTGGGAGGATGCTTATGGAGAGGTATGCAAGCTTGTATTGGACTCCTTGTGCTGCCCATTGCATTGATTTGATGCTAGAGGACATGGGAAAACTTCCTTGGATCAAAGAAGTCATTAATTCAGCTCGGAGTGTGACAAAATATATATACAATCATACATATGTTCTTTCACTCATGGGACGCTTCATGGGAAACGAGGAGTTGATGCGGCCTGCAATCACACGATTCGCCACTTCCTTCATTTCTCTTCAGTCTATGCATAAGGTTATGATGGAGTTGCAGCGGATGTTTCTTTCTGATGAGTGGGCATCTTGTGTCTATAGCACCAAACAAGATGGGCAAGCCATTGCTCGAATGGTGCAATTTGATTTGACTTTTTGGGCACGATTGGAGGAGGTATGTGCCATCAGTGAACCTTTGGTAAAGGTTCTTCGTTTAGTTGATGGTGAAAATCCCGCAATGGGCTACTTGTATGAGGCCATGGATAGGGCCAAGGAAGCTATCCATCACTACTATGAGGACAAGGGGGAGGTGGGACTCACAAGACGAGCTGAACTATGGAGTGTGATCGATGAATGATGGAATAATACTCTCCATCATCCCATTCATGCAGCAGGGCTCTACCTCAACCCTGCTTTCTCTTATGCATGTGGCTTTCAGTTTGATGCTGAGGTCATGGATGGCTTTCTCCAGTGTGTTCAGAGGATGGTGTTAACTCCCTCTGAGCGCGCAGAGATTTCTAGACAGATGGAGATCTATAGGATGTCAGGTGGCACTTTTGGCTATGACATGGCTGTCCAGGATAGAACCACAAGGATGCCAGGTACAATTTGTTTAAAACTTTCAAATTTTGATCTCTTAAATTCTTGATTAATTACCCTTTCATTTCTATGTTTTTTACTTGGTAAAAATTTAATACATTGTAATTTGTAATTTGAATTTTGTCTTACCGTTTACCTTCCTTGTTTTCTTTGTAGATGTGTGGTGGACTAACTATGGTCGCAGAGTCCCGGAGTTGCAAAAACTTGCCATTAGAGTGCTAAGTCAAAGTTGCAGCTCATCAGGGTGTGAGCGCAATTGGAGTGTCTTTGAGAAGATACACTCCAAGAAGCGCAGAAGGTTAGAATTTTCAATTTAGAAATGTTAAAGTTTAAACTTAAATTTATAATCTTTGCTTCTTTATAATTTTATTAATTTTAAATATAATTTATTACAATTTTGAATTTGAATTTATCATCATTTATCACCCCCTAACTATGGATCTCATACTAATGTAGGTTACTTTCTCAGCGCCTTAATGACATGGTTTATGTCTACTACAATCTAAGGTTGCGGGTGAAACAAATTGAGAAAATGCCCAATTCAGATGCCATTTCATTGGATGACATTGACACTACCAGCAAATGGAGGGTGGAGATGGAGGATCCTATGATGGACGAGGCACCTGAATGGTTGGAGGAAGAGGGGGATGATGATGCAGATCCGTCAGAGGAGGAGGGGGAAGAGGGGGATGTTGATGTTCCACTTCCAGAGGATGACTATGACTATGACTATGAGGACATTGAGGAGGAGGTTGATACTCATTTGCAGCACCGACCAGCTCCAGGTGGCCCACCACCTCCACAGAGTCATACAGTTGGGACTGGGAGGAGACAGCTCACATTCACCTCCCCCTCATCCACAACATCTACGTGAGCAGTTGGAGGTTCTAGTTCCACCCTAGGCTCATCTGGACCACCTCCACGACCACCTACTGCTTCTAGAGGAAGAGTGGTGCCAGTGCCCTTGACCCGTAAAAGGGGTAGATTGATTAGAGGATCATCCTCAGGGAATCGATGACTTGATTCCTATTATTTATCATTGTACTATCATACTATGTTGGTGTCCTATGTCTAGCTCTATACACTATCTACATGCCTCATGAGTCATGATGATTCATCTCTTGAGAGACATTTATTTTGATCATTTGATGTGATTTTCTATCATTCCATCAAGAACACATTTCAGTATTTTCAGTGTTTTGATACTTTATACTATATAGTCGAACTCGATATTTGATCATGATCCACCATTTGACATATTATGCATCTTATATATGAGTTGTATTTTAATATTTATGTGGAAATGTGTTTATTTGATGTTGTTGTTGCTTTAGATGTTCAAAAAATTGAAAAAAAAATGTTTATTTTTGTATTTTTTAATGCAAAACGACATTTGCCAATATTTTCGCCGTTGCTGCCGATAAGTTTCATTCCGGACCCCCGGCGATATATTCGCCGACACGATATATGTAACTTTGATTGTAAGGTTATAAAACCATACTTAGACCAGTGTTATCAGAACCGGTCCGGTTCTATATCGAACTGACCTTTTTTCACCAAAGTTGTTGGCTAGTACGGAACTGGCCATTTTGGTACAACATCGTACAACCACAGTTGGGGAGCCCATAAAATTCAGATTTTTTTAAGAAAAAGGAAAAAAATCCTACACTAACAACAAAAAACCTAATCTTTAAATGGTAATATTAAATTCCTAAAGTATCATTTTACTTATATTTTTACATTACCATTTATTGCTTCACGATGTTTGAGAGTGAATCTGTTACCACCTAAGTTGTACTTGGTAGTTTTTTCAAGCGAGCCCGCGAAGTAGAACAAGTACACTTGTTCATGATCAGAGTTCAGAAGTCTGCCAGGCTTTTTCTGGGAGTCTGTTCAAATTTTTTTGTAACACATGTTCATACCCCTTTGGGAAAACTGTAAAAAATGTCCTAGCATTTAATTTTTTATAAAATGCTCGACTTCCCGAACTTGAGCATCAAGCCGACTAGCCCAGAGTGTTTTTTCCGTCGGTTATTATTGGTTATTGAACAAACGACTAATAATTTCTGAGTTTTTCACTCACACCTCCAAAGCTGGGGTAGTCATCTTGGTGTTTCAACCTTAGGAAGTTATTAGAGCCTTCGTCTCAGTGTTTTTCAACATGCTAGGCATTTATTTTGAGTCGTATGGACATGTGCTAAGTCACCCTAGAGTTTTGTCAGATTCCGAGAAAATTAATTTTTTCCGTTTTTTTAGGCCATTTTTTAATGGTTTAATTAAAAATTTTCAAAATGTAATAAACGTCAGATACGGAGTCCATTTCTGACGTGGGGACACTCGTTTTCACACCCGAAGCATCCACTTTACCACAGGAGCCACTTTCCACTTCAATCGGGCAGCCGAAACACCCCGTGAGGCATTATTCAACTAAAGATGCATCAAAATGGTGTTTTAGTGCTAAATTAAGACATTTTGGCATAAAGGACAAAGTTGAGAAAAGTCAAAATAATTAAAAGGATGACTTGGCATGGGTCCCTTAAGCCTCACGTTCCATCTCAACTTAAGTTTATGTTAAAAAACATTGTTTTAAAACTTTGTTGAGTTAAATAAGAGATCGCACGGGAGAGTATGACGTCAACATTTACTTGGAGCGAGCTTGTGAGGTGACATGGCACCCTCTATGCTACGTTAACTCACTAGGGTCCAAAACTTGATATATGTGACTGCTTTTGCCAAAGTGTGAAGTCGTAACCAAAGTATGGGCCCACCTCTTCCCTTCACGCGATTTGGTTGACATGGAATTTCAAACGTGGAAATTAAAACGTGGAGTGATCGCAGGTTTGTCTCATGAGGGAGTTGCTCCACGTCCACATTTTTATTTGTTATGGGTGAGGATTCAAGTGCGAATCAAATCAGGAGATAGAGCAACCACTATTTCATGCGTCGTTGATTGATGGGAGAATCAATTATAGAGATGGGATCGTATATCACGTGGAGATGTGGCTCCATCTACTCAGGTGAGCTCCGATGCATCCCTTGAATCACTCCATCAATCCCATAGATCACTCAAGCTCAACTGAGCTTGTTCTTCAGTGTTGGTGAGGCCCCCTTGGGTCTCATTTTTGTTATTTAAGCAAGGCTCATTTCCTCTTTTTTGATGGTCAGAGGACTGAAGGAATGCTATTGCTTGTATTGTATTGTTCACCATTTGGAATAAAGGCTTTGGAGGCAATATCTATGGTGTAATGATTTTCATGTGTGGATGGTGATTGTCAAGTGCTTATGAGGTATAATCTGTATTATTGGTCTTTGTTTTTTGTTGGTTAATTGTGGGCCTTTAAGCGGAGCTCCCTCCCGGTGGGGTAAGAGATTATTCTAGTTTGATTTATGCTCTTACTGTTCGCTTGTTTCAGATCTCTTGGAGTTGCATGTATTTTAAGTTTAATTGCATGCTTTCTAATTGCCTTTTTCGAGCAACACTTCTGTTTTAACCATTTGTTTGTGCAAGGATTTCTAAGTTGCAAGTGATCTCACTTGTAGAAGGGGTTGAGCTAGTTTGAACCTTCCTCATCTTCAAGTTCTTTTTAAGGACATAGTCCCGCGGTGTTCCACCAAAGCAGACTCCATGGCCCAACATTCCCAGGCTTCTAGCACTCTTTTTATCTCTCTTTCCTTCATTTTTTAAAGAAAAATTAAATCTTTCTCGGCTACGGTTAGTCACATGTTTAAGTAGTTTAATTTCTCTTTCAAGCAATATCTAAAGGCTGATGTATTTAAACATGTATCTAGATCTAGAAACATAAAGTAATATTTTCAAAGTAGATCTAGTTTTTATTAAGTACTTGTGCATATTTCCAATCTTTCAGTACTTAATATTTTTATGTTCTTAACGCTTTATTTGGCACATTTGGTGCATTACAGGTGGCTGGTTTTTCACTTTTATTGCCAGGACAAGGAGAAGTGCTTCCGGAAAATCAAAGATCTAAGTTGTTCAAAGACCTCCCGAAGCACCACTCTTGATCTTGTCTTACTTATAAAACTTGTAAGCCTTTGGATCCAGATCTGTAAGAACCATTGGCATCCACCTCAAGTATTGTAAATACCATTAATAAAATATCTTTCCGAGTAGGCTCTTTCGAGCCCACTCCCCATCCCCCCAAGGAGGGAGTCGGTGTTTTTGGTGTTTTTTGCTTTTTTACATTTTTTCTTTAGTTTAGTTGTTGATTTGATCAAGGAAGTAAAAGAAACACTTACCCCACGCTCTCCCGAATACCCCGAAAGGGTGAAAGAGATACATGGTAGGATTAATTAGAAAACATTTCTTTTATTTATTTATTTTGTTCTCAATTTTTTAAATCAATCCGACCGTTGTTTTCCTGAGTACCTGAAAGGTGAAAGAGACTCTTCGGTCGTCATCTAAACAACTCATTGTTACGTCTCTAATAAAATAAACCTAGACTCCTTCCCCATATGCTCTACACCGTTGCAGCTTGTCTGATCAGTTGGCTATATCAGAAAGGGATACGAATTACTAGATGTAATAGGAAAATCCACACAAGTAGTTTTCTCGAGAACTCGGGAGGTTGCAAAGGGTAATTACTACAGAGTCAGGGGGCTACTCCAAGCAGGTTCATCCTCGCCCCGTTGGACACTTGGTATTACCGCCTTAGCACTCAGTTCGAAGGGACTTGACTTGTTGGGCCAAACCCACAATTAACCCACACCCTTAATTACTCGTTAATAATTTTAAAACTGACCAACGAGACAACTGCAATACTTACACGACACAACAACACTCCACTTTTACAAGCACTCCATATTCATCGGCACTGGTCTTTTTTACTTTCAATACTTAAATCAATTATTGCAAAATGTCGTGAATGGTGCTTACATTGTCATATGCTATTGATGTGATCTCTTTCTTGGAATAGTCCGTTGTGTTATTTTATCCATTTCATATTAACTCCTAAATTTAGGCTTTTCTTTCTTAGACTAAAAACCATAGATTTTCTTCTAATAGGAACCACCCCCCTTGGATTCGTTAGGAGTTGGCCTAAAGGGAGGAGTCAAGAACAAAGTGACAGCCTTGACTCGAGACTTGCCCCCAAGGACACACCGAGTGGCTTGAAGATTTCTGCCACATCCCCCCCAGGTGTGTGAAAGGCAACAACAGGTTCCAATCTCATTGGACTTCATATGCAAAAAGTAGAATTTTTTATCCCATTCAGAATTCAACAGACTGAACAGTTTTCAAGGTTTCAGGATTGCAACACTTCCACTGGATTCTATCATGTATGAGGGTAGGGGATTGGCATTTAAGCAAGCCCATCAACCCCTCTATGTATCTCAATGTTGGTGGTGTTGATTGTTTAACACCTTTGCCATAACTTCAGGAAAAATATACCCTTTACTCAAGCAAAACTACTTATTAGGCATGCAAAGTTTTTCCTCCCTTTTTTAATGCTTGGATTAGGAGGTTTCATCAAAATTATAGGGTGTCTACTATGCACAATTAGAATCTAGACTAATAATACCATATGATCAGATTGTAGACAGTAGACTATAGTCATTGATTAGTACTGCAATTATTTTGGACTCTAGGGGCCATTAATAGCCTCTTTGTTGATGTATTTTGGTTCAAAGATGTATTGCACTCGTTGTATTTTGGCTATACAAACCATACTTGCTATATACATGAGAAACTATGCATATTTATGTGTAATAGTTTGGATTCATATGGATGCACATGAATTTATATGTTTTTTTTACAAAATTTGAATATTTTATGTAGCTTTAAGTCAACCGGTTTTTGGTCCGGTTTTTTTTCAATTCCAGTCCGGTTCAGATTTTTGGGCTCTTCCGGTTCGATGACCGGTTTGGTTCTGATAACATTGACTTAGACCCAATCTCCTTGTGCAAACTAAGCCATGTTCTGTATTTTTCTACCTGCTATTTCATTCAATATATTGCTGTATTTAAATTGTCTTTCAGACTTTGCAAGGGATCATGTGCGTCTTGTAGGCAGTCCTTATCTGCTTGTGTCTGTTATATACATTGAGATAGCCTCTAATCATTGGTCAAAAATAACCATAGTGTCATGAAAGGAGTCAATTTGACAGTACCACAGTCATATTGGTCTGACAAGTTTCTACAAGATTGAATCGACACATTGGTTTTGTTTATCTCCAGCATTTTGGAAATAGGCTTTGAAACATTTATTTCAAATCTCTTTTCAAGGATGGAATGGTGACTTGAAAAACTTTCCATTAAGTAATGGTATTTTGTTGTCACCTAATTCTTATCCTTCTTTTAGAAAGCCCATCTAGCCAATGTAATTAATTGATGAAAATATCAACAATATGATTGCTTTAAAGGTAGACTAAAGAGAAATAAAGTGTGCATCTTTAGTCAGTTGGGTGTAGCTTAAGTAGTTGTGAAGAACAACTGTTACCCTCCCTGCCCAGGTTAAAATCCTACTCCGTGACATGTTTGCTCTTAGTGAGCCAATTGTTGATGAGCTATATATGATGTATTCATGAGTTGTTCACCTAACCTTGTGCCTTGAAGAATCTAGGGTTTACTCTGGGTGCTATGCTCAGATGAGGGGAACTGCCTGGGAGGTTCCCCCTGGGATATGATTACCTAGAAAGAAAGAAAAAAAGTGTGCTTCTTCGGCTTTGTGATCAAGGACAAACAAATAAGGAATCATTACCTTTGATTTGGGTATACTAGTTGTGAAGCTCATAGACATTATCACTTTTGTTTGCAACAATTAAATATTGCCATAGTCTTAGCCAGGCTAGAGTTCCAGTTTTGTGCCTTTAGTACTTTCTGCATTTAGCTACAAAAATTTTATAATTTTTAATGATAGATTTCATCCCTCCCCAAAATGATATTTTGGTTGTGGTGGGTTTCTTGGAAAGCTCTGTTGCATGCTGTTGGAGCTGCATCACTGCATATGTAGAATCTTACTCTGAATTTTAGAATATAGTATATATTATTTTCAACAAGATATATTATTTTTGTAAGTCTAATTTCATTGGTGAGGAGAGAAGGTTCTATTCATAATCATTTGGAGTAGTATGTCATCTTGTTGGCACTCATCATATGCTAATCCATGCAAGCTCACAAAAGATGTGGATTTTCGTTGAAATCCTAAAAGCATAAACCTTATGATATCTTGCTCTGTAAATATCAATTCTAAGGACAGAGTTTCATAAAGGTCAAACTTTGTACCTGTTATTGTCACCATATTTATTGAAAAATAAGTGGTATATTTAGAGATATTCTAGTTTGGCACAATGTTATTTAAGTCCCTATGCTGCCTTAATATAAGAGATTTAAATTCTATCCAATTCCAGCCTTATGGCTGTAGGGACTCAAAATGGAAAATGAAAGGCAGCAACCCAAACAGAGAGTTCATAATATAATCTTTTATATCTGTAATTACAGAAGTGAAAATACTTTTTGAATTTCAAAAAAATACGACATAAATGTCCTCCCTGATTACAGTGGCTTTCAAATTTCTAGAACCAACATTTGTGCAAAATTTTAAGCTATAGATGGTTTCCTTGTACATAAGTACCTCCTGAATAATGCCATCAACTCAACGGGTAGGGATTAATGTTTTCATCCTAGCCACACAATTCAAACAAGAGGTACACAAACCCCTTGAAGGTTTAAGTGGACTTATGAGGAGAATGGAACAGAATTTCCAAAAGACCCTAACTGAACTCCAAAAATACATGAAGTCTTGATCAGAAGAATGAACACTCTGGAGAGGGGCATCACAGTCATCAGAGGAACAATCTTCAGAAACCAAGAAAAAATCTCATGTTTAAAATTGGAGGATAACCAGAGATCTGAACATCCTCCAGGAGGAATAAGATTCCCATGACCAATAATTATCAAAGAGAAGGCATGGTAAAATGAAGATAGAGACGAATCTGCAAAGAAAAGCTAAGAAGAAAGTTGAAACTAATGGCTGTTCAGTCATTTTCTTTTCAGTTTATGTCTGTTATTTAGAAAGAAACTGGAAAATTTGTATAAGCTTAAACTTTTGAGAATTTTCAGTTAAAGTTGTTGGAATTTACTAG
This sequence comes from Pseudotsuga menziesii, assembly GCA_001517045.1. Lineage (NCBI taxonomy): Eukaryota > Viridiplantae > Streptophyta > Pinopsida > Pinales > Pinaceae > Pseudotsuga > Pseudotsuga menziesii. The sequence continues at coordinate 601,741 of LPNX010018664.1, read as the reverse complement.
TGGAATTGCCCAACTTATTAAGCCTTTTGCTTGCTGTTTGGAAAATGATCAAGAAGAGAGTCTACATGGTAGACACTCTCAGTTTGTATACAAATTACAATCTTTATCCCAAAGGGAGCGACAACATAAATATCGCTCTTTTCCAGCAAACAAGGAAAAACATCAATAATCATCTTTGGAAGCCTAAATAGCAATACTTACAAATTCTAAGAAAGGGGTTTCCTGAATAAGAATATGTGGTAGGCATAAAATCAAAAAGATTAGAAGAGCTTTATGTAAACATAAACAAAGATTTTATCTTTAACTGAGTCAACATCTTCTATTAATTTCAGAAGAAACTACATTTAGAGGGAGGGAAACCAGTCACCCTTTATAATAAAACCATTCTAGACTAAACTCCTTTTAGGGAAATAAATTTTCACAATTACAAGGACTATTGCAAAGAGGCCTGAAAACGAACTCCTCGTTATAGTTTAGCCATCTTGTTGATTTTTCTGAGCAGCATCAAGAGTCATTCTCTAAGGAGAATGAAGACATCTAGTCCGGGACCAGGATGTGAACCCAGTCTAGCACTGGGGGGACTCAACCTAGTGTTGAGTGACCATTATGTTGAATGGTAGATATCTGGTCCTTGACCATGATATGGACCCAGCTTTGTCCCGGGTAGACTCAACTCAGTGTTGAGTGACCATTCTATTGAATGGTAGATATCTGGTCCTTGACCATGATATGGACCCAGCTCTGTCCTGGGTAGAATCAACTCAATGTTGAGTGACCATTCTGTTGAATGGTAGATATCTAGTTCTTGACCATGATATGGACCCAGCTCGGTTCTGGGTAGACTCAACTCAGTGTTGAGTGACCATTCTATTGAATGGTAGACATCTGGTGTAGAACCACGATGTGGACCAATCTAGTACTGGTAGACTCAGCTCAGTTCTGAGTAGCCATTCTCTTGGAGAATGGAGGCACCTGGTTTGTTACTAGGAAGGCACTATAAGCCCTAGACTTGGTCTAGGCATGTGTGACACTCTGACCCTTGATCAATGGGCTTGTGGTCTTCTCCAAGGCTTACCTAGGTCAAGATACCCTAGTACCTGATCTTCGTGTCACACAAAGTGTGAGATAAAAGCATTAGTAACTCTCTTGGTTTATGATGATGTACTTTCAATGGAATTAAAAGACCACAAGTAATGATCACAGAGGCTCTTGGAAAAAGGCTAAAAGCAAAAGTCAAAAATACATAAGGACTTTTGGACCACAGGTAAAGTTAAAAATACATAAGAACTTTTTGTAAAAGTCAAAATACATAAAGGACCTTTTAGACTACTGAAAGGTAAAATGGTAAAAGTAAAATTAGGAAAGAATAAAATAATATTATTTTGTTCTTCCTAATTTTGGTCCACTTACAGGTGACTGAAGGATATAAAAGAAGATCAAGTCATTTCATTATGACATACACACTTGCTCTCACAAGGACAGCTGCTCCACCTTACAGGTTTGAAGAAGAAGTTAATGATTGTACCCTAGCATGGATGAGTCTAGCTAGGGCATCATCGTTCATGTGAAGTTAAAACCCCCAGCTAGGGTTTCATTTGCAATTCATCTTCAGCAGTCGTCTTCAAGTCTAGGGCAGCCATCTTTAGATCTAGGGCAGCCACCTTCATATCCAAGGCAACCACCTTCAAATCCGGGCAGCCACCACAGATTTGGGCAGCCATCAACAGATTCGGGCAGATCTACATTGGGCAGCCCTTCTTCTATTCCGGGCAGGCAACTTTAGTGCACTGCCCTCTTGGCACCCTCAGGCAGCCTGCTACAGGCATACCCGTGAGGTTTTGGCCCACGGCCAACCCTCGGACAGCTAAAGAGCAGGCCCGTGAGGGCTGCCGTAGCCTAACAGATCCTCCAGGCAGCCTATGGGCATACCCGCGAGGGTTCTATAGCAGCCCGCAGGTCTGCTGGGCCTGCACTGGCTCTCGGGCTAGCCCGTAAGGCTGCAACCTAGGGTTGTCTGCCCTTCGGGCAGCAGTCAACAAAGGTGCAGCTGGGCAGAAAAACAAGAAACCCGGCAGCATAAGAAGATTGTCCGGGCAACAGAGAAGAACAATGGGCAGCAGGAAAAAAAGAAAAGTACAGCTGGGCTATACGAAACAGTCTGAAAGGGCAGCTTTGGGCATTTGACAAGTTTACAGATCAACCTGATTTTGTTGGGCAGAAAAGAGGGCCTCTAGCCCCAATTTGAAAAAGCCCTAATTGGGAAATTTTTCTTGTATGTAATTGGAAAACTGATCTTCTGGTTTTGTGGCTAACCCTAGTTGGGTTTGAGAAACTTTTAGAAGAATTCCTTATGTCATCTCATTTACGAGATGAGCTACTAATGCTTTTTGGGGGGTTTATCCTTTGAAGATTTCCCCAGTGAAAAATTCTTGTGTCCATTGTGTTGATGTGATGAATGTTGTTTTACTGCACTTGTCATTTGTTTATGTTAGTCTGCAATTTTAAAAAGTATCATGCTAATGCTGAAATTCAACACATCTTTCTCGCCAAATCTGAGACACTCTTTTTGCATTAATATTTTCCATTTTGATGTTAAAATCCTGCTTCATCTCCTGATTTTCTACTTCTAGTTTCATCTCCTAAGCCAAAGGTGTTGTCCTCCAGCCTCCTTATTGAACCATGGTTATCTTTATTTTCCCTCTCTTTGCTGGGCACTTGGAACCTTTTCTCTCAACCATGTTTCCAAATACTTTTGACTGGATTCCTCATGCTCACTAATTGGAATTTATTTTGCCTCTTTATTGAACAATGGATATCTTTATTTTCCCTCTCTTCACTGGGAAGCTTTTCTCTCAAAAATGTTTCCAAATACTTTTAACTGGATTCTTCCTGCTCACTAATTGGAATTTATTTTTCATCAGCACCTTGGTCCTGTACTACCTTGACATCAAGCTTCTTTCCCTTTTTCCATAATGGATCATTCAATAGATCAAATCAGCATCAGTGATAATTTATTGTTACACAGTAAGGAATCTAAGAGGACTATAAGTACAACATGACTAATTCTGAGAGGTATCTTTCTCTAGTGCATTCCCAACTCAGCATGCCATGAAGTCATCACCCCCACCTAACCTTCTTTCTCCACTTGCATATTTGACACCATTTCTAACCTGAATTTCTTCCCTCAGATGAAATCTACTTCTTGCCTTGATTTCTTTTTAAGAAACTTAAGCCATATCACCATACCCATGGCAGACTCTGCACCTAAAAATTACATCTTGGAATCTAAATTCTCTTTCCAATTCAAACCCAAAAAGTTCTCGTAGAATTGCATCTGTTGAACCTTTCCAAAAATACACCTTTGCATATATTTTGGGACAAATAAAATCTACTTCTTGGCACTTGCCTTGATTTCATTTTACGAAATTGAAGCCAAATCACCATTTCCATGGTAAACTCTGCAGCTGAAAATTACTTTCTTGGAGTCTAAATTCTCTTGCCAATTCAAATCCAAATAATTCGAGTAGAATTACACCTGGTAAACCTTTCCCCAAATCCACCTCTGAATATATTTTGGTACAGAAAAATAAAATATTTGTAAAGATGGACCATTGCAGTTTGTAATTCAAACAAAGTTTTTCAAGCATGATCTTCATGCTCTTGATAATCAAATGGCTGATCTCTTCAACCATGTGGTCTATACAGGTTTTCCACCGGCATGGTCCCATCACACCATTCACCCGATGCACATATCAGGTCCCAAATCAGATCCCAACAACTATAGGACGATCATGATGGGGCACAAGTTCTCGAAGCTCTATGCTATAGTCCTCCATAAGAAGCTTTCAGACGAGCTTGAGAGTAGACACCTAAGAGCTAGAGGGCAAGTTGGATTCTGACCCACTCGTCAAACCATTAATCACATCTTTACCCTCCAAGCCTTTATTGCCCCTCCAAGCCTTTATTGAGGAGGTGCAGCATCGCTCTTTAAAAGTCTACTGCAACTTTGTAGACTTCCAAAAATATTTTCACTGTCACTGGAGAGGCCTTATTCCAAAGGCTCAAAGATATCAGCATCTCAGAGACCCTACTAATTTTCATCATGCATCTATACGAGTTGGTACTTGGTCGGCTCTGCACAGATCACGGGGAGTAAGATTTCATCAGGAGTACCATTAGGGTTAAATAGGGGTGCCCCTTGTCACCCACCTTGTTTGGGATCTATATTGAAGAGTTGGAGGCCTTCCTTCACATGAACATCCAGGATAGTGGGTGCTTCCTCCACCAGGTTTTGATATCTATCCTACTCTTTGTTGACAACATGGTCCTCTTGGCCTCATCCCCAAAGGGGTTACAGAGACAGTTGGATGCCTTAGCTCTTCTCTGCAATCTTCAACAATTGATGATCAACCTAGGTAAAACCAAAGTTATGATCTTCAACTTGATGAAGAAGACTTCCTCGAACCTTCATTTTTTATTTAGAGGGGAGGAGATTGAGATCACTAGTACCTACACATGCTTGGGGGTACAATTTTCACGACCCCGCTTTAGGCTGCGACAGGGCCTTCAACCTCAAGTCAGCAAGGGCTACGCATCCTTAGCCCTACTTGAGAGACGATGTTTAAGACACCATTTTCAGGGCATCTCATCCAAGATGTAAATAGGGACTACCCCTCTTGAGCTTTGGGAGTTGGGTCTAAACGAAGAGTTAGGAACCGAGGTGGCAATGGGTTCTAAACTCATAGTGGGAACACACCTAGCAGTTGGGAGACTTTTCTATGGTGAAGTGTGTTTATAGGCGGCAACAAGGTTAACCCTCAGGGCGAGTTACGTCCAAAGATGGCCTTCTACGCTAAGCACTTTTTGGTGTTGAGTGACAAACTCATTGTTCGGCCTCGATATTGTTGATGTTTGGGGCAGCTACGGGACGGCATCCTCCAAGATGTAGCCATGGTGCTTGGCTTGATGGGTCATGGTGGTTTGACCTATGGTTTGACTCATTGGTGTATGTGAGGCCCTTGGATGTAGCCTTTCTTGGTCATGGTGCTTGCTCAAGTGGTAGAAGCCTTGGATGCTTACAAATCTACTCACTAGTTTTGGGAGGCCTTGGTATAGTCCTTAATCATGGTACTTAATCAAGTGGTATAGGACTTAGGTTTACCATCACATGCCTACCTGGCTCTGGTATTCCTTGTCATAATAGAGTGGATTTGACTTGCCCATTATTAGGGATTAGCTACCCCTATTGGAATGGTCAAGTCTCTCTAGTGTGGGTGCACACACACTAGATCTCTTTTAACATGGATGGATGGGCATGTGAAGCAAGTTCAAAGAAATCCTTCTTGGGATATGAAGACTAAGTTTCTATATCTTGTTACATACATTAAAGAATAAGTTAAGGGTTTGTGCAAATAAATAAATAAATATAAAGAAGATAAAGAAATAAATACCATGGTTTTATGAAACCATGGAGAGGCAATAATAAAAATAATGAGTTAAACATTAAGATGAAAAGATAAAGAAATAAAATGCCATGGTTTTATGAAACTATGGGAGAGGTGATAATAAAATATGATATAATAATTAATTTATTAAGCATCTAAAATTAAAAGTAAAAAGACGTTCCTTTTACATTTGAAAAGGCACGATGAGACCAATTTAATGGTCCATGCATTCATCATTTTTATCAATCATTCATTTTATTTAAAGTGTAACATATGGTTGAATCTTTTAGTGTATAATTATTTTATGAAGAATTTGTTGCATAAAATTCTTAAAGTCCATAAAAGAAATAATAATCAGATCTGAAAGTGGAAAAAACGAGTATATTCTCTACCACTGGATGCATGCTCTTCTCATTCCCTTAGAACAATTCAAAGTGGGCTCTCATAGACTTCAGCTAGAGACGAACCACCAAGTTGACCAATCTGACAGGACCTACCAGTTATGCCACCTCCAGGAGGTCAAGACTGAGGAGCATTTCATGTTTTGTTGCCCCATCTACTACGAGATCAAAGGGAGGTTCCATTGCCTATTTAGAGGGACCCAGACCCTCATCAACTTCTTCAGATACCACGATCAAAGATGCATGGCCTTATACATGCAAGAGGCCCTCAAGTTTCGAGGCCATATTCTTCACCCTCCTACCAGACTAGATTATACCTAGCATATCACACTTCCTATTTAACAGTGTTATCCTCAGGGAGGGGCATCAAGTGACAGATCAACATCAACACAACTTCAAACTCCAGATCAATGAGGACCCAGGGAGCCTTCCCTCATCCCTTGAGATCTCAATGGCATGATCAGACTAGAATTCTCCCTAGGAGATGATGAGATCCCCTAGGCCTCAACAGCGAGCTATATCCTCCAAACAGTAGCGTAGAAGGCGCCCTAACCCTTCCACTAGTTCTTTTTCGAGACAGCATTTTATTAATAGTTTCTTTCGTTTGACCCAAATGTTAAGAGAGATAGGTCTATCCCTTGATAGACCTACCTCATTTCTTTTGGATTTATTTGCTCCTAGATTCTTTCCTTGTGTATTTCTCCACCCCCGTGCGGTCTCCCATACTTGGGGTCAAGGGCTTCCCATGCCTCAACATAGATTTCTCCTATCTTCTCTTCTCTACTTCACTTTCTTTTCTGTGTATTGCATTTTATAGGAGACCTTTTGGCCCTCCTACTTTGTAATGACATCATTGTATTCATCAGTCCCATTGACCTGTTGAAATTTTACCTAGGAAGTGTTTGCCCATTTATGCCTTGGGGTGGACAAAGACACTTTAAAAAGTGGTCCCTAGCTTATTTAAAAGGTGAGAATGACTTTATTTAATAAAGTGACATTTTAATGTGAGTTTGAGTTATAATTATTTTAAAAGTGACTTTATGAGAATTAAAAGGTGGGTGTGCATTACATTCTCATTTAATATTTAAAAATTAATTTTTAATGAGAAAATGAGATGAGCCCTAGATCTCATTTAGTTGGCTTTTAATCTAAGCCATCGATTTGGAGATGGAAGTTACTCAAACAAAAAGGCTTGGGAAAGGCAAACATAATTTTTTTGTTCACATTCCAAAGAGAGAATTTTTGGAGAGGAGAGAGCAAGAGAAGAAGACAAGGGTTTGGAGAGAATTCATTACAAAAATTGAGAGAGAAAAATTCTGCACAAATTCCAAAGAGAGGAAGAGGCAAAATTTTGGCACGTTTCTCAAGGCAAAATTCCAGCAGGCACAGAATTTGAGACTGTACCATACAGTTCCGTACAGCAGCACAGTAAGGAATTACATACAGCAGATTATGTACAGTCCATACAGCACGCAAATCGAGGAAAACTGGCATAAATTTCGAGGTGGTTTGACCAGCATTTAATGCTGTTAACAGGCCGTACATCATGCACAATTTTCGAGGAGGAAAAACTGTTCATACAGCCACACATGTGGGCCATACAGCATGAAAATCGAGGCAGCAGTGCAGAGTGATTCTGGCACGATTTTTGAGGAGATATCAGAGAGATAAGTACTGTTGTTCTGATTTGTATTTTGGTTGAAGAAATAATAAAACTTCTCTCTCATACAGGTTTTTCCTTCGGGGTTTTTCCTGGACCATTTTGGTCAAAAATCTGAGTCTTTAATTTTTCAAGTGTGTTGAATAGTATATTTTTCTGAGTAACAAAAGTAGGGCTGTCATAAAATTTTCAGAGTTGAAAAAAGTTGAGAAAAATATCTCGTGTTTCAAGTTTACAGTAAAATTTTAATTTTTAAATGTACATGCATGATGGGGTTTGGGCATTAAACCATATGCAGTGACTGAAACTGAAACCGGGTTGAGGTAACCAAAAATTTTCATGACCTACTTTTGTGGTCATGAGTTGGACATTAATATAATAATTAATTATCTAATCTAGTAGAATTGCTCAGAGTCTTCATTGTAAGGATGGACCATTGTGATTGTTGTCTGGTAACTGTGGGAGATGTCCGTCAGGATAGCAGATCTCAGGGCTTCATGCGGACTTGTCCTCAGCCATCACACAAACAGACAGGCAGAAGTTGGAAATGGAAACCAAGATTAAGGAGGTCAATAGAGCCAAGGATTGCTTCTATGTGGAGTCAGGAAACCACATCCTGGCTATACAAAATTGGGAAATGGAGTCAAGGAGTGAAATTGGCAATTTCCATGTTACAGATGAAGCACACACAATTGGAAGCAAGTCTCTCTGCAATTTAGGATCTGCTTGTCCAGATTGCTGACCATGTTGGCATGTCTCCTAATGAGCAGCTCCCTGCAGGACCTAGGCATCACAATGACTTTGAAGACTCCCATGGGAAAACTGAAGTTAACAGCCAGGTGGTTTCCATCGTGGATTCAGCTTGATGGATTTTCTTTCATTATATAGGTAATGTATTTCAATTTCCTTTGTTTTTTAGGGGAGTTTATCAGACTCTATACCTGCAGATCTTGGAGCAAGAAGACCCTGCTAATTTTGGTTAATAGGTGGATTGGGATCTCTCTATTTTGCCTCCCTGGCTTGACAGAATACCAAAAAAAATTGCACCATATTAAGACGGTGGGTAAAGCTGCAGCCAGATTTTTATGCATACAAGTATTCGGTTTTTTTTTTTTTAATTCGGTGATTTGGCATAATTTCATTCAAAAATCCTTATTATACTTCAGCTATGATAAACTACTACTACTGCAGTAACCTGGTTTGTGATGCATAACACTACATTACACTTCAGGTATAAAAAACTGATATGAGATATCATTCTTGAAAGGACTTTATGTGATAACACGGACAACGAGGCAGACACACTGCAAATCTCATCTAAATTCAAGCACATATTGAATTTCTCTTAATTAAAATGATAGATGATTGCATTAAAATGCATCATCATGATCCTTAGTTTTGGCCTTAGAATTGGTGACTGCATACTTACATTGGCTCTACCTCGATATCCATGTAAACATATTGACGAGCGTCATTAGGAGTTATTAATTGGTTTTCACTTTAGCTCACAGTAAGTACACTTGATGATAGATATGCCAAGTTGGTAGAACAACTGATTAGTAAGCTAGTACTGTGAGTTTTAATGTTTAACCACATGAGGAAAGGTTATATATGTCAAGTGGCACTAACCATGGGCACTCTGTTGCATGGAAGGTTTGTTGTTGGGCATGATTTATCCTGTCACTCGAGGTATCCTAATATGAAAGATGCATGACCAATCTCCTCTTAGAATATAAGCAGGTTGCATCATTGCATGTATACTAACATCCTTGTTTGGACCAGTGTAGCAAAAACTGGACCGGAACCGGTAAAACCGGCCAGTCCGACCAGTTTCAGGGCCACACCAGGTCAAACCGGAAATGACCGGTTCCATACGGATCCAGCCAGTTTTGACCAGTTTTACCGGTTTCAGTCCAGTTTTGACCGGTTTTACCGGTTTCAGTTTTGACTAGTTCCTTACATAACTGTACAACAACACTCAAGAGGGTATTTTTTAAATTTAAAAAATAAAAATAAAAAAGTTGGTTGAGTGGGGAAGTTTCTAGTGAAATATGCTCAGTATGGCACATAGCAAGAGCCATTTTTGCAAATTTGTGTATAATGGTTTGAATTCACATGGTTGCACATGAATATATATATAATTTTTCAAAATTTAAGTAATTTTTGTATTTTTGGTGGACCGGTTTTGTAATCCGGTTTTTTTCCCGGTTTTGGTACGGTTCCAATACGGTACCGATTTTCAAGGTCGACCAGTTCGACCACCAGTTCGGTTTTTGTAACCTTGGTTTGGACTGTTTATACATATGAATTTGTGGTTGCAAGATGCTAGGCAGACAAATTCACAATAGTGGTGTCAGAGTATATTTTGAGTTTTCCTCCAACTGACCCATTAAATACTATGGAAAAAAGAAAATAGCTACACCTCCAATTTTGAAGAACAAAATCAACCAGAAAATATAGATGCCAGACAAAAATTCTAATTCAACTGATTAAAGAAATGGAAATTTAATCTCAAATAACCAATCTTCTAATAATGAAAAGAAAAAAAACACAAAATAGCACTTTAGCAATAATAAATAGTAGGCTTGAAGTTATCTTCATAATTGCTTTGGTAAAATCTTGGCAGCTATGAACTTATGTCCAGAATATATTAGAATAGATTTAAAGTTTAATAAAAGCGACAAAAGCATATAAATTAAGTAAAACATAATTGAAGTCACAATATCCACTGAACCCTTAACTCAGTGTAGTGCAATGCTGAAAAGATCTCAGTTATTTTTCCTGAGGGTAGCTTAGGTTATCTGGCACAGGTGAGCAGACCCTGAAATTTTCAAATTTATGAAGTCTAATTTCCATACTTCTTGCAGAAAGACATAGGTTTTTTAAATTTAGATACCTTTTCCAGGATTGGCAGGTACGGGCGGGTCATAACTGATCCCGGAGGAAACTAAAAAATTGCATTTGCCTGGGGTTTAGGTGAGGTGACAAATAATCAGGCAGAGATCCTAGCTCTATATCAAGGTCTACTGCTTAGCAAAGAGCTGGGGACCACGAACATAACAGTGATAGGCAACTCGTAATAGCAATTAACCACATGTTCCAAAACTCAAGTCCAAAGGATATTCTTCTTCTTAGACTGGTTCAGAGAACAACACTGGGGTTTAGGTGAGGTGACAAATAATCAGGCAGAGATGCTAGCTCTATATCAAGGTCTACTGCTTAGCAAAGAGTTGGGGACCAAGAACATAACAGTGATAGGCAACTCGTAATAGCAATTAACCATATGTTCCAGAACTCAAGTCCAAAGGATATTCTTCTTCTTAGACTGGTTCAGAGAACAACACTGGGGTTTAGGTGAGGCGACAAATAATCAGGCAGAGATCCTAGCTCTATATCAAGGTCTACTGCTTAGCAAAGAGCTGGGGACCAAGAACATAACAGTGATAGGCGACTCGTAATAGCAATTAACCACATGTTCCAGAACTCAAGTCCAAAGGATATTCTTCTTCTTAGACTGGTTCAGAGAACAACACTGTTGGCAAAAAGTTTTGAAACAATATCATACTTCCCAGTCCTAAGAAAACAAAACCCTGGCACTGATCATCAAGCAAATTTTGCATCGGGCTTGGAAAAGGGAAAACTATGGAAAAATGGGGGCCTTGTCTCTATGCCTTCTCTTATAAGCTATATGATACCTTAATCAAAGGTTGAAATGCATACAAGGAACAAAGACAAGTGGCAGTGGTGGAGGAACAAGGGCACCTCAGCTCAGTATTTATTTAATTATTTCACATTCCTCCAGTACCTCTTCACATCATAACAAATCAAGTCTGTGTTATATGCATAGCAGGGATGGGATGGAATGGAAATCTGTAATTGGGATCACTAAAATCGTGTCTATGCATTCGCATACCGACCTATTTGGGGTTTTATCTGTCTGTCTGCAAGAGTTCCCTTGTTGTCAACTTCCAGGATTTCATAGGCCTCGGACCTTTTGTGTTCAACAGAGGAAAAAGGGCCGGAGCAATGGACAATCACTTCCACCCAAACCAATGTGCCCTCTGTTAAATCTCTTACCTGCACAGGGGGGGGTCTGTGTTGTGAGAGGCATACTGAAAAGATGCAAGAGTGGCATGGACAGCTCGTAAGAAAACTGGGGAAGTTGATGAAGAACTGGGAGCAAGGACATGAGGAAGAGCGGCAATCTTGGAACCAGCAAATGGAGGAAGTGGAAGCACAACTGGAAATTTTGAAGCTAAAGCAACACATGTCTGAAATTATAGGTGGAAACAATAGCATAAAATAGAAAAAATGGAGAAGCTGAAGGAAATATTGGAGAGAGTGGAGCAGGAGGAAAAAGGAAGGGCGGTGGCAAGGGAAGTGACACACTCGTACTCAACACCCTCCCAATTTGATGGATTCTATGAGACTGAGCAGTGGAGAGAAATGGAAGAAGCTACAGTACAGCAGGCAGCTTGTCAAGAAAGGGATCAGTCAGAGGATGCTTAGATATCCAAAGTTGGAGGTAATTCTGTGGCCCATCATGGGCATGCTCTTTCTTAAATTCTTTATCAAATAAAGGTATGCAGAAATCTTTTGCTGGCAAGACAGTATGTAAAGCATTTAACATGCCAAATAGTCAAATCCGTATTAATGCACCATGATGTTTGCAGCTTGACACCAGAAATATCATCTTCTAGTGTTTTGCGAAACTGTTAAAAGGGTTGCTCAATTCCAATGAAACTTGCATTAGATCCAGACTTACCCAGTTCATTTTCTACATAATCACAAGCAGATGACAATGTAATGACTTAACCTGTAGCGGTAATCTACGAATATCAATGCCTAAAGCTCCATTTCAGTATAGCTACTTGATGGCACATTTTCTTTTGTTCCAGAAATGCCATTTGGGAGAAATCAATAAGACAAGATAACATAATTTTATGTCCTGATCACAAAAGTACGGTAATGAGACTTAAAAGATAAATCCAGTGTAAATACAATATAGGAATGTGAAAGCAACTCCTGGATCAATAGCAGAAATGATAAAGAACTGAGAGTCTAGTGAAAAACTAAGAACTAAATATCTAGCCAAGTGCGTACAAGAACGCCTCAATACTAAAGCAATGGAGAGGATGTCAAGAATCTGATCCGTCAAAAGCGAGATGGCTGCCATATCCAAATTAAATCAGATCGATGTCATATATTTAAAGTGGCATTGGTAGTTTTTATTTTAATATTCGCCGTGGCTCTAACAAAACTCCACCCACATTCTCACCGCGTCTTGGGAGGTTTCCATTCAAATAAGACAGATCTCTGGCCAATTACTACATAAGTCTCCGAGGTCTGCTTCTTGATACTAAGTTTCCGGTTTCCTATTAATTACTAGTGCATTTACAACTAATCAGGCTGGGTTTTTGTTTAAATATCAATGCCGTTCTGAAACGGACATTCCACGAATCTTCCCAAACCAGATCTGGACCAGAATCAAGGTTAAATTTGCTTGGCTTATCCCTTTTTCTAAAAGCATAAGTAGCGCTTCTAAATAACTCCAAAGTAAAACCATATCTACCTACTTAGGAGGAAATGTGTGTACCTGGCCGGCCGTAATTGGACCTGGACTTATCATCTTGCTCAGAATAGCTGAACTACCCCAGTTTCAAATTCACAACTCTCAAACAAGCATCGAAGCCCTGGAATTTCAAGACACCAGGGATGAGATCGAATCACCGAGGATCCCACACAATTGCTGCCGATCTGAAGCAAGATCCGCGTTGCCAATGGAAGCTACAGATCTGTAGCCATTGCCCAGATCTGCAACTTAAATAGGATCAAAATGCGAGGGTGGAATAAAACTGTCTACCTCTCTATATATCTGTTGGGACTCTCTATATATCTGTTGGGACCGGGGTCCGCGCCATTAGAAACTGGAGAATCTTCCCGAGGGTTGCGATTACACCTGGAATCGAGGAGGATTACACAACATTCGATTTTGCTTATTTTTATTATTTATTTTCACACTACTCCACATCGTCGAGCTGCATGTCATTTTATGGTCTTAGACTATTGAAACATTGATTGGGTTTACTTGAATTTAGATGATGTTGAGGCAACCTTGGATCGTGAATCATGATTAAGAACAAGTAAACGTCACGATTTGCTGAAAGTGATAAACTAATCCATCGGTAGGTGATTGCACACATAATTAAATGCAAGGCAAGCATCAACTTGAAGGTCATGGTAGTTAAGGCATTTATTTTAGTACCATGGGGGTCTACCCCATTTGCCTCACAACCATAACAATAGAGATATGTGAGATTGTAGGTCACATCTTATTGGTATAATTTCAAACTTGTATGTGGTCATCACCATGTTATTTAATTGCCAAAGGGAATAAAATTGTTAAAATGTGGTTGTTCAAATCATCACGTTCATTGGTGTTGACCTTATATTTACTAGTAAATGATGTTTAAGTTTGTCATATGTGAAAAAAAATGATAAGTTAATGATTAAGTGTGTAATATAATGATAGATATATGTTTTTACAGGTAAAATGTTAATTTTTAATTAAATTTAATTATTTATATATTATTTAATTATTTATGTATTGTGAAGAAAGGATATTGACAATAAATCTGTGAGATGTAGAATAGTTGGTAGTGGGGTATGGTTAAGACATCCTCTAAGTGGAATGGTCTCTGTTTTAATCCCGCGGATACTAAAAATCCAATCATGTTAAGGGTTGATGCAATCCCCGTGTGATTTTGATCGTTTAGATGCCCCTGGTTCATGGTAACTTAGCCAATGGCAAACCTGCTAGTCACGGGGGTTCCACCACTTTGCTAACCAAAAAAAGATGTTGGTAATAAGTGTGTGAGCATAGATGAACATATTTTCAAGTAAAATTAAATTTAATAACAATTTATGTATTATAAAGGAAAGATGTTGATAAAGGATTTTGTTTGGCTGATAAAGTAAAAGTGTTAAAGGCTCATATTTCCAAATAGACATTATTGGCCTCTCTTGTTTAAGTAATCAAGTCTTTTCATTTATGGTTGGGACTAGTCATTTCAAATCATTTTGTTTAAGTAATTAAGTCATTTCATTCATTTATGCAATTTTGGAAAAATTGACTAGCATAGACCCATTTTAAACCCGGATCTATCAAGCACCGAGAGGGATCCAATTTCTTGAGGTGTACATTTTTTTACCATTTGGACCCCTTGGTACTTGATAGATGTGGGTTTAAAATGGATCTATGCTAGTTTGATTTTTTTATACTTTAATTAAGTCGATATGTAATTTTTATTTTCAATTTTTATTTTTTTTATTTTATTTATTTATGTCGGATAGCATAACGTGACTAACCTAACAGGATCTCCAACCCAGATGTATCAAGCACCGAGAGGGATCCAATTTCTTGAGGTGTACATTTTTTAACCCTTTGGATCCCTCACGATACTTGATAGATCTCGGTTTAAAATGGACTCGGTACTTGATAGATCTCAGTTTAAAATGGATTTATGTTAGTTTAATTATTTTTTTATTTAAGTTAATATGTAATTATTTTGTATTTATGTCGGCTAGCATAACGTGACTAATGTGACAGGATCTCCCCCATACTGGTTTGGAGAGCACCTCACTTCTCTCGGTGCAATAACTTAAGTGGTGACTTATTAATTTCATTGTAACTTGTGTGAATTGTAAGATGCACTCTAGTGATGACTCGTTAGCTACACAATAACTTATGTGAGTTGTAAGATGTATCAACTTCATTATAATGAATTATAATATTGAAAAAGATGTCATATGCACATGCTCACAAAAAATTACCAAGATGCAAAACAAGATTTTTTATATGCTACTTAAGCAACTATACTCATTTTGCAATCAATCAACCATCATGTTACTAGGAGGACCACTACCTCTATGGACACCCCATTAAGATGTGTAGCATTGTATGTTGGAGATTATATGCTAGTATAGTCTAATCTTCACAAGCAATGTGGGATAATAAGTATTTAGTAAATGAGATTTTATAGCCATACAATCAATTCCAAGAGGTCATATGTATAGCAATTTTTTAATAATCATAATAGTTATAAACTATTTTTAAGGTACAGCCTAGCCAAATATTAGATTGATGTGGGATTTACATGGAAAATATGTACTAAGGATTATTGATGTGACATTTATTGACTTTAATAAATCAACTATCAAATTATTGTATTTACTTGAAGGCTCTAAGGGGAGTCTCATCTCCTCATTTGTTGTTTTACTTTACATGCTCTAGATTTAATGGGCTTTGCTTTGTATTTAGATTTATGAGTGTAGTTTGATTGTTTTATACAATAGGCAAGGATTTCAAAATGGTCAATTGCCTAGGCATCAATTAGATTGTTGTAGTTGATTTGGAGGAGAATAGTCCTATATAACATTTGCAACTTTGTCCTGAGGTCGTCCACGAAGTAATAAATGTGTGCTTCTCCTTCTTATCCACTTTGCAAATTTGTCTACTTCATCCTAATACCAACAGGGGTAGGTTTACTTATCATAGTATTATAGACATTTAAATGATCCATCACTGAGCCATTATGATCCATCCTAAGGTGAAACAACTTATTTTGAAGAAACAACTTGTTTACTAAGGACTTTGATTGATACAAACTCCCTAACCTATTCCACGACTTCAATGCATCGTCTTATCTAGATACACTCAACAACACCGAATCTAATAGGCAAAGTCAAATTATACTCCTTCCCTTCTTTTCAACTTCCCCCAATTTTCTTTCATTGATCTAGTCAATTGTGTACCTAGATCCACAACAATCCATTGTTCTTAATCTACAACAATATCTTCCATCTTGAGCTTCCACAATTCAAAGTTCTAACCCTTAAATTTATCAATCTCGATTATAGAACTACTTGCCATTCCAAATCACCACCACAAAGCTCCCATTGAACCCAAGTTTATCGCAGACCAAAGATAAACTTTCTTTATCAAACGAGTCAAACCCTCAGCAACAAAGGCATCCCCCTGAATCCAATAATCGAGCTCTGATACCACATGTAAGTTTTATACCTATGAAGTGAAACAATGCATACATATGTTTAAGCAAAACAAAGATAAAACAATGGCACTGACATAATACACTGAGATTTATTTTAGAAACCCTTATTTGGGCAAAAACATAAAAACCAAGAATGACACCTCTATCTTTCTCACTATGTTTTTACTTAAACATTCATAATACAATATTTAGATATTCTGCAACATCCAAAAACCTAATCCATTAACCCGTATTATATTCAGATCCCAACTGTTTAATAGGGACTCATTACATATTTTCTAAAAAAATATCTCAAAATAAATTCTAGGGCTATCGTCCCTCGTTGAAATCTACTTCATGGAGTAGGGGGTGGGGGGAACCCTTGAGCATGTGTCATGTGTGTGCTTGGCACATCCATCAAAACACTAGACGAAGTGGATTGTAAGGTGGCACAACCCACATGCAAAGAATATAACACATACCCAACAACATCAAACAATTAAACCCTCAACTTCATTCCACACCTATTTTGTATACCACAGGACATGATGAGATGACAATTTGTTTCCCCACTTATTTTGCACAATATACACCACCTTGTACCCTATGTAAAAAAAAATTAATATTATCCCAGGTTAAAGTTTTGTTGTTGAGTAATAATCACATGAATATAAAATATTTCAAAGGGCATTTTAACCTCCAAACCTTTTCCCACCACCATACCTACATCCATGTTTTACCCTATGAAGCTAAAGCCTTATACCCTTCTTATGGGGCATTAAAACCCTGTGAAATAAAAGGCCAAATTAGATTGTCCTCTTCTTCCTTTAGTCTAACATGACTAGACTTAAGTTTCGCAATCTAAAAATGTCTATTATATTATCTTTGTACGGTTGGAATTACACCTATATTAATGGCTAATACAACTTGTGAATATCAATTGTAACCACAATAATCTCTTAATAACTTATTTATTTTCTTTGTTGTCTGGGAAATTAGGTATTCTATCTCAAATGCAAATGTGGTGGAAATAGAGTTTGATTAAAAACAAAAAAATAAATGGAAGATTGCAACCCCACATCTTCCATAAGTTATAATTAATTATAAATCACTTTAATTGACTTAATTAACCAATTTCGACTCTAAATCGTTTAAAGAAATCATGATTTGAATTTATTTTATTATATTCATCATAACAATGCATTAATATAATTAATCAAGGTAAATATCACAAGGGGTTAGCTCAACCAGTTGCCACCAATGATGTTATGCATTTGGCTAAGCATATGCTAGTTGGTGCTCAGTTTGAATTATCATGAGCAAGACGAACTAGTCTACGCTAATGGGCTTATTAGGGATGTCATCCATAGTGTGAGGAAGCATCCATTGGGTTTTCCCGCGAAGTTTTACTTGGAAAAAATAGTTAATTGAGTTAATTATTTGAAATATAAACATATATAAAACATAATAATAATTGTATCCATATAAATTTCTTCATACGGAATCAATGAAAAAGTTTTGAAACACTAGATTACAAGAAAATGTTTTTTCAAGGAAAAGCTTGTAGAATCCTCTCATCTTTGTGTAAGAATTAGAATACATGAATGGAAGACAACTCAACCACCAACCACACTATAAATTAGTAACCCCAAGGGACTTGACCATATGTGACCATGTGAAATAAGGCCTCCCCATCAACATGTCTTAGGTGAATGGGTAAACTATTATGTGCCATGATTTTTGTAAGAGGATTTATTGTAATGTGTTTCCCTACCTTAGATCTAAAATGCAATGACACAAAGATAACATAGATGATTATTGATTTGTTTATAAAAAAACCCTAAGGTAGGGCAACACCTTACAATTGATCCTTTAAGATATTCACTCCCATTCACTTGCATCTTAACGTTGGGAAACCTCACAATGATATATGCTTTGAATACAATATTCTTCCACACTTGATTCATAAGGAGGACTCCATTCTTATTCATAGATCGCCAAAGAACTCTAACCATAACAACCCCCTAACTACCTAGTGGACCTTCTTTAGTCCCCATTACATTTATTCTATAATAACTACCATAGTAAGTCTTATTGAATAATAACAAACATAGTTAACTGGTTCGACTTACATTGAATCGATGTGATGCCCCACCTTGCCTATTTATATTTGGTGTAGAATAGGGTGCTTAATCCTATATTTGTTGATGTGTTCATGGATTTTGTATGTATAGATAGGGTGGATATCTATAGCTGTGACACATGGAATATTTTCTAATGATGAATTTATGTACTCCTAATTATTGAGTAGGTAGTTGTGTAACATGGTGATGACATAATTATTACTTTGATGGCTTTATGAATGATAGTGTGGATGCTTGTGTGATGCAATTAAGTTATATATTGATAAATTATTACTAATAATATAAAGTAAGTATGAAATGTGGGAGTATGACATGATCTATGGGACTCATAGGTGGAGTCGATCGAATAAATAGGAAGGGTGCAGAAGCCAAACTAAATGTTGTAGAAGGGTAATGCAACCAATAGAATTTTATTTGATGTTATGTTTGATTGTAGTTCCTATCTAGATGCATATGATATGATATGATCTCATTTGATTTTAGTGGTTCATGTAATGGGCCATATGAAGGGTGATAGAATTGTATATGATTGTCTTGGAGAAATCCACATTGGGAGTTTGTTATAGTAAATCTTTAACTGATGATTGAGATATAAAAGTGATTGAACCTTAATTAGTTAAGACTCACAAATTGTTTTGACTAAACATCAAGCCAATATGGAAGTCCACTTGCAAAGTACAAACCTATTAAGGGTAACATGTCACTTGAAATTGATTCAATTATATTGTACTTTGATGTATTTGATATGTATGGGTGGATATTTGTGTTGGGTATAGGGAAAAACCTTGCCAACTTTCCAACAAATGGATGTAGGATATAACCAATAAATCCTTAATAGAGACGTGGATTTTCACTAGAGGCATGGGGTCTCCATAGAGGAATGGAGTCCCACGAGAGGCATGAAGTCTCTCTTTGCAAAATACGTAGGATGATTATGATTGGGGGGCACACAATCAGGTGGACCAATCTTACTCCTCAACAATTAATCATTCCAGATGTGGAACTAAGCCACAATAAACCGTAGAGACCTTAGGGATGAATTAATTAATATTTACATTAGCCACATTAAGGGGGATCTTTATTCTATTAATATTTTATTAAAAGATGTATTATTTATTTAAGAAAAAATAAATAATTAGTAAATAAAATGGAGATGTCACATGCGTGATGAATATTAAAGAATTTAAAAATAAAATAAAGAATGAATTATGCAACGAGGACAAATATTACCTAATTATGGAAATTAAGAAATAGGGAAATTTTCATGTGGTGAAGTGTTATCCCTCATTGAACCTATGAATATGAGAGGCCTCTTTGGGTTTTAGGGGTGACCTAAAGAGTAAGGATATGCTACCAAAATTTTGCTAAGGAACAAGAGACTAAATTGGGTAATCAGATAGTTGTATGTTTTCCAGTGAATGACAAGATCTGTATTGGGTATATTCGACATCCAAAATTGATTATGAGGTCACATAGCTCGAGGGTCTCAAGGAAATAAATTTCTCTGAGCATGGATGGGAGGAAACTGGTTAGCACCATGATAGTTTTCCAAGGCAAGGTGCTAATGGATGGAGCGACATTGGAAGTAGTCGGAGTATATTTCTACAGGGTGACATGTATTTGCTTAAGAAACAGTTTATGTTTTGGTATCTTTGGTTAATTTGGTCTTTTATGAACATGGTTTTGTATGTGAATCTAATGTTATTGATCTAGACACAAATAATATATTATGTATATTTAAATTCTTCATATAAACTTGAGGAGTATGAGCATCAAAATGTCATTAGGGAATTGTTGGTATTTACTAAAGATATGCAAATGCAAGGTTGTTGTAGCATGCCCAAAAAATAGAAAGAAGCTTTGGAAATGAGTATCAGTATGGACGTGATGTAATTTTGGTATTTTGCATTTAATTTAATTAGTTTAATATGCTTTCATTATTAAAAAGAAATTTATTAATTATTTAAATTTCATACAAAGAATTAGATGATGTTTATCAAATGTTTGGAAAAAATCCCTGAATGGAAATTGTGGTTTTCAATTTGGACATTGACTAAGTTTCCAATAAATAACCAATAGATTTGAGAATTTATATTCTATTTTGTGGTTCAGTGGATGACTCTAACAAAGTAGAATGAGAATGCATGCCAAATGTTTGTTAATAACCCTCTATGAGAGAGATAACTTTTGCACATCTTGGAAAGTATTAGTATAATGATTTTGATGATTTCATGATGGTTGAGATTGTTTTTGTGGGCATACTAACTTGAAGGATACCATTAGTATTCTTAGACAATTTTATATAGGACCTTTTCTTCAGGTATGGTTGTATCTTAGGGTGTTCTTACCATGTGTTTATTAAAATGTTTGAATGAATTTTTATGTTGATTTCGGGTATGTGAAGATAAGCATTCCAAGGTTGTCCTTATTTCACAATATACAATAAAGCCCAATGCGATTTTTGGTAGATTGTAGATACAAATGAATATGGAAGCACTCACCAAATATCTCAAGAAACTATATGAACATTTTGGAGATATTTACTGCTTATCGTAGTGGTTTTATAATTTGTCAATCTCGAGCATGTGCAAAAAACTCTTCAAAGATTAACATTTTTCTCATAATTTGTGATGTGGGTTGGCGTGATTTTGAGTAGAGATATTTTAATATTATATATATATATATATATATATATATATATATATATACAAAACATCTACCAAACATCTCAATTTATAAGATATTAGTGGTTTATCAAGGTTGCAGGTGTTGGTGTGCAAATTGTTTGAGAAAAGGTCTTGTCCAAATCGTTGTTATTACAAACATATTTCTTGAGTGCTCGATAAAATGGTTGAAGATGGGCTTAAATTTGTAATGAACATAAAATAAGATCATAATTAAATAATTAAATAATTAATAGTTAGGTTAGTTAAGTTATTATGAAAGGAGGCGTCTCCTCATCATCAAGTGTACAAACCTTATTTAAGGCCAAGACATCATCGTAATATTCATCATCTAATATATTATTCTTATTTATCATTCAATATGAAAGTCGGATTCGACTATTAACCGACCAACCTGATACGGTTGCTCCAAGTGGTATCAGAGCGGATTCGCTCCTGCACTCTGAGCTTGGACTAGGCTCATCAGTTCCTACTTTAAGCTCGAACTCGGTTCATTAATTCCTTATTTTTTTTGCTACTTACTCCTCCATCCTTTCCTTGCCTCAGCAGTTTCCCCTCTCGCTGAACATCTGCTCCATCTTTACATCGTCCTCCTCACCATGTTGTTCTCCCACCTGCCCTCTTGCCCTCATCGTCCTCCTCACACGTAGTTTTCTCTTTGCTTCTTTGCGCGTCCACTCGTCGTCCTCCCACTTCTCTCTGTCGTCTTCCTCTTCAACGTGCCACCTGATCGTTGGTCATTTTATCCTTGCCCATCTGCGCTCCACCACCCACACTCCCCCATCCTCCATCCACCACTGCACTTGCCAGCATCCATCTTCGCAGCCCATCCACACTCGACGCCTCTACTCACTCTCGCCGCATCTTCTCCCCATGCGCAGATTCTCCACGCTGCTTCGCCCATCCACCAACGCCCTCCTGCCATCGTCGTTCTCCTCTACTTGTCACGCACCGGATCCCCATCTTCCATCACCCCACACGTCCCTCCACATCCTCCACCTACACACGTCTCCTGCACTCGCCTGCCCTCCTTCGCAACTTCGTTTGTATCCATGTAGCTCCATTTCGTCCCTCCTCCTCTGTGCGTCCACCAGCCTCACTACCTTCCTCACGTCCTCCTCCACGATCCCTTCCACTACTGCTACCTCAACCCCTATTCACGTCCATCACTCCATGACCGCCTTGCATCACGCCAACCCTAAAACTTGCAAAAAAAAACACAAATTTTAATAAAAATAAAATGTTATATATAATAATAATATATTATTATTGTATTATAATATTTATTTTTTAAACTTCAAAAAAAAAAAAAAAACAAAAAAAAAACAAAAAAAAACTGTTTTTTTCCTTGGAAAAAAAAGCATAATTTTATTTCATCCGAAGAGAGACAAAATTACATTTGTAGATATACATTTCTGCATATATGAAAAAAGAACAACAACATAGTATGAGCTTATATAAGCAGACCAATAACATACATAAAAAAAAAAAGACAGCAAAACTATCAACAACCCAGGGTCACCATAGCCCTGTCAGAATATAAAAATCTATCCACATGAACAACCTCCAGTGTTCCGATGCCAATATATCATCAAACATAAAATTCTGTCCAAAATAACAAACCACATAAAACTGTCTTTGCAAAAGAAAAAAACAGTTCACTGCAAAATGTAGAAGATCGTTGCAACAAAGAAAAACAAGGCAATCTGCTAGTAATCTGCTAGGTATAAACAAAAGCTTAACAATACTATATTCCTAAAAAGAGAGATTTTTTGAACCGGTGAAAATTATAATGGTGTCGCCACCTCTATAAAAGGCCAATAAAAAATTCATAAACATAATTTTCTACCCGTTCCTTAATCTTCCACAAGCCTGTAGCTAACTGGAGCCCCTCCTTTGAGGTTCTGCGGTTGGTAGTTGTTTTCCCTGTAAACATGTTCGCATGAAATCAAATCAAAATAATCCATGACTACCCAGATAGAAAGTAAAATGTTTTGAAGACGTAAATCTCTGCAAATTTGAATCCTCTTTTTCCAGTTTATAACATTCAATGAGTCACCATAAACCTTTAAAGTTCTACACCCCATTCTATGTTGCAAAATGAGAAGTAATTTTAAACTTAAGAGCTCTACATAATTGTTGCTACCCTCACCCAAACCTGCTATCAATTCGAATGAGTGATTTTCAGCCATAAATAGGATCGCTCCCCCTCACATGGATTATTTTGTGATGCTCCATCAAAATGTAATGTCCTCTTCCGATTAGGCCTTGAGGCCCAAAACTGCTAACCTATGTGATTCCTGTGGGTTCGAGCGGTTACTGACAGTTAGGGAATCATCTAAGGACTGATGCCATCCATAGAAAATCTAGGGCATCATCATTAGGTCAAGAAGGGCCACCGGGGCCAAAGGCCACCTTCGTGCATGCCATCCAAGCATTATTTAATGATGCATGCACTCATTTAAGTCTCCAGACGCATGCATGCAAGTCAACTGCAAATTAGAAGATAAAGTGACCTAATTAGGTCAAAGATTAGGGTTTTCGCAGTTCAAAGTTATAAAAGGAGGATAAAGCGAAAGGAGACTTCACTTTTGACGATTATTATTTTGGGGGCTCTTGAATAGCAGCACAGCAGTTGGGGTTGGAGATGGCGTCTTCAACTAGCGAGGTTTCGGAAGTGAAATATCTGCCCTAGTCTCATTCAGGGTAAGCCATACAGGTTCACCATTTACTCTTACATTCATTCATAGTTATCTAGTATATGGTGTAGATTGTTGCAGGGACACGTGTGCAGCTGTAAAGGGGGTTTTCAGCCAGAAATCCCTAATCAGTTGTTGGGTCTTTAGATCTCAATTTTACTCCGAAACCTAGGCACCATTCTCATCATCGGCATCTTAATCCGATACCCGGTGATTATAAGATCCGATCGTGCTCATCCGGAGCAGTTATCAGCTATTTCGAGATCAGGGGGCGTGAGTAGCTATCTCTCTGGAACAATTCGCTAGCCTACCTAGAGACCTCCGAAACTCTGCATGTACCAGGAATTCTCTTTAGCACAGGAAGACTATCAGTCCTGCAAATCAGCAGCCCCATCGGACATCTCCTTCACTGAAAACGTCACCCTTGTCTGACCTGGGTTCTTGCTGCCGGGGTCTCACCGGAAGCAGAATATATCAGTCCATTTTTTATTTAGTTCTTGATGCTTGCATACTCTTTCAGGAGCAGTCTAGCCAGCTTGTCAATGGTAAGTGTTCATTCTATCTCACAAACCCTAACCCTAATTTTTGCTATAAAATAGGGATTTTTGCATGGTGGTTTGCATGCCCGGTTGTATCAGTATATTTGCATAGAAATAGAAAATATCGGGATTCAGGATATTACAGTGGTATCAGAGCTATCTTCTTGGCCATCTATGGGCTTAAGAAATGAGACATAGATGAATCCAGAGGGAGACCCTTTTGTAACCTATAGGAGGAGAAAGAGTAGAGTCTCCCTTTGTAACCTATAGGAGGAGAAAGAGTAGATACAAAGGGGACTTTGAGGATATCCAACTAGAAGATACCAATTCAGACATGGAACAAACAGGTATACACTCGGATAGGGGAAAAGGAACGGGAGAAGAGGAGGATAGGATGGAGTTTCACAACTTAGTATCTGCATTGCAAGACTTAGCAAAAGGGAAAAAAGATGTGCTCAACACAATCAACAGATTATTGACGAAACCAGAAATAGGTACCAACAGTACACCTTCCTCACTGGTAGATCAGGGATCTACAAGCAGCAATGGAAAGGTTGCATACACTAATATGCATAATACTCCGCACATATATAGCAGACCTTCCAACAGGCCTACCATGCCTCACTTCTTGGTAGATACAATAGGTGGTCCGGTCATGCAGGTAGAACCTAGCGAGCCTTTTGGGGATTATTTGCAGGAGTATAGAGACTTAGGGGATGAGTTTCATGCTGCCATGTCTTTTTCAGATTTCTGCAACATGAAGAGAAGGAACAGGCCCAAGAATTTCAACAAGGGTTTCAATCACAACTATGAGTTGTAGAAGACCTTGAGCAGGTTAACCATCCCAAACTTTGATGGGACTCACGGAGGATCAACAAGGATATGGGTTCAAAAGTTGGATACCTATTTCCAACTCAATCCCATGACATAGACAGATGCCATTAAATTGGCTACACTCCACCTGGACGGAGAAGCTCACGAGTGGTGGTACCATGGATTGGTGACATTGGGTCACAACACCATACACTCCTACGGTGAGTTCACTCATAAGCTCATAGAGAGGTTTGACAAGAAGGATCCAGAGATACATTTCAGGGAGTTGGATCAACTCAAACACACCAGTAGTGCAAAATCCTTCATCTCAGAATTTCAGAGGATAGCAATCATGGTAACAGATGTATCAGAGAGCAGGTTGACTGTGTTATTCACTGAGGCCCTCATAGAGCCACTGCGGGGATAAGTGAAAGCCTGCAAACCCCTCACTCTGTAGGATGCCATTAGCAGAGCCAGAGATCTTCAAGATTCAGTCCCCAAAAACAAGTTCCTACTGAAAACCAATTTTCCTGTTAGGGACAAGGACAAGAAACCTTTCTAGCAGGATGTTCCCAAGAAAACATGGTTAGACGAGGACACTAGGAAAGATTTGAGAAGGAAGAAACTATGCTTCACTTGTCAGGAACCATGGGTACCAGGACACAAGTGTGCAGGGAAGGCAAAGGCTCACTACATTGAGGTATATTCGGACAATGATGAGGATGACTATGAGCAGGAAGCCATAGAATAACTACAGGCAGCTGAGGAAGAATCACACCAGGGTGATACACCAGAGGGAGTCATTGCTACATTATCTGGAGTACCAAGATTCCATACTCTGAAGGTCAGGGGAGTAGTATAGGGTCACATAGTAGGAGTATTGATTGATGGGGGAGCAACCCACAATTTCATTGACTCCGCTTGGGTAGCCAAGAGAGGTATTCAGATCGAGAAGTTTGAAGGATTCACTGTAGCAGTAGCCGGGAACTCTAGCATGGAGTGCAACTATTGGATTCCAAAATTGAATGTCACCTTAGGTAACTATCAGATGACAGATTCCTTATACGTAGTGGATGTATCAGATACTCATGTAGTATTGGGTGTTCAGTGGCTTTATTCTGTAGGGAAATACACTATAGACTACAGGGCAATGGAAATGGAATTCCAGGGGCCAGACGACAAACGGGTAGTTTTGAGGGGCATGAACACTTATCCCCCAAAACCGGTCTCGTCAAAGAGAATGGAGGCAGTATTCTGACAGGATGATATAGAATGGGCTGCAAAATGTTTTGTCACCTTTAGGAAGCCCCTAGAGACCAACACACAACACCCAAGTGACATTCAAACCTTGCTACAGAAACATGAAAAGGTTTTTCGGGACCTTCCATTAGGTAGACCGCCAGACCGAGGCTTTGAACACATCATTGACCTAGAGGAGGGGACACAAGTAGTCATCACCACTCCTTACAGGAATCCCAAAAGATACAAGGATGAGATTGAGAAAACAATCAAAGAATTACTGGAGCTTGGATATATTTAGCCCAGTTCTAGCCCCTTCGCATCCTCAGTAGTATTGGTCAAGAAGAAGGATGGTACACTATGAATGCACTCAACAAAAAGACCATTAAGAACAGGTATCCCATTCCTAGAATTGACGAACTCATGGATGAGCTTCGGGGAGCTAAATACTTCTCCAAGATTGATCTTCGCTCGGGATACCATCAGATTAGGGTAAGGGACCAAGAGATCTCCAAAACTGCTTTTTGCTATCACTATGGTCACTATGAGTTTTTGTTCATGCCTTTTGGACTTACCAGTGCTCCAGCCACTTTTCAGTCATGCATGAACCACACCTTCAGAGCACAGCTATGTAAGTTTTTGCTAGTATTCTTTGATGACATCCTGGTTTACAACAAAACATGGGAAGAGCATCTGAAACACTTGGACGAAGTACTGAGCATTTTAGAAGAACATTCGCTTTATGCGAAAATGCCCAAGTGTGAGTTTGGCATGAAGGAAATGTTGTACTTAGGGTGCATAATCAATGCAGAAGGAGTACAGGTTGATATGGAGAAAATCCGAGCTATCAGAGATTGGCCCGCGCCAAAAACAGTTACAAAATTGAGAGGTTTCTTGGGTCTGTGCACTTATTACCGACGATACATTAAGGGATTCTCCCAGTTTGCAGCACCCCTCACAGATCTCACAAAGAAGGGAGCGTTCACTTGGACAGACTTAGCACATAAAACTTTCGAGGAGATGAAGGTTATTATGAGTTCCTATCCAGTTTTAGCATTACCAGACTTCTCACAACCCTTCGTAGTAGAATGTGATGCCTCGGGGAAAGGGTTAGGAGTAGTTTTGATGCAAAACCATCACCCTATCGCATTTGAGAGCCGTAAACTGAAGAACTATGAGCACCACTACTCCATATATGACAAAGAGATGCTAGCCATCTTACATGCTCTCACAAAATTCAGGCAGTACCTGGTGGGCAGTAAGTTCAAAATCAAAACCGATCATAACAGCCTCAAGTATTTCTTGGAGCAGAAGGAACTGAATGAGCAACAGCAAAAATGGGTCAGCAAAGTACAAGCCTATGGTTTCGAGATCAAGTATATAAAAGGTAAGAATAATGTAGTAGCTGATGCATTATCCAAGCGTCCCGCCTCATTATCTCTCAGTAGTATATCCACAGATTGGAGGGCACTTCTCTTAGTAGAATACTCCAAAAATAAATTTGCTTGCGAATTATTGGATGGACAAATTTAGGATGACATGTACAGGATTGTTGATGACATCATCTATTACAAGAACAGGATATACCTCGTCCCATAATCCACATTGAGGAAAAAGATCATTCAGGCAGCACATGATTCTCCTTTGTCAGGGCATCAAGGTTTCTTGAAGACCTACAGGCATATCCGAGAGAGGTTCTCATGGAAGGGCCTCAAGGGGGAAATTATGCAGCATGTACGGGAATGTAGCATCTGTCAGTAGAACAAGATTGAGAACATCCATCCAGCAAGGTTACTTCAGCCACTACCGATTCTAGAACAGAAGTGGGAAAGCATCTCCATGGACTTTATTACAGGATTTCCCAAGGTCCAAGGGCGAGATTGTTTATATGTAGTAGTTGACAGTCTAACCAAGTTTGCACATTTCTTTTCAATATCATCAGACTACTCGGCAGCTCAAGTAGCTGAGTTATTCTTCAGGGAGGTCTTCAGGTTACACAGGTTACCTAAGGCCATTGTCAGTGATCGGGATAGCAGATTCATAGGTGCCTTCTAGCAGGAACTATTCAGATTAGTGGGGACTGAACTGGCTACCAGTATGAGTTATCATCCCCAGAGCGATGGACAAATTGAAATAGTCAACAAGTGGATCGAAGGATATTTAAGGAACTATGTAACAAGGCAACAACGGACCTGGATCAAATGGCTACACCTAGGGGAGTATTGCTACAATACTACCTATCATGTGTCTATTAGGATGACTCCTTTTAAGGCATTATATGGTTATGAGGCCTTGGACTATGCAGATTTGGCATTTGGAGATAGTAGGGCTCCTAAGGCTAAGGATTGGATACAGGACAGTCAAGACATTCTGAAAATCTTGAAGGAAAACTTACAAACAGCCTAGAATCAACAGAAGTTGTATGACAACAAACACAGGGTTGAGCGGAGCTTTGAGGTAGGGGATTTGGTATACTTAAGGCTCCAACCTTATAGGAAGTCTTCGCTTAAGAAGAAAGGAGCAGAAAAGTTAAAACCTCGCTTCTATGGACCCTACAGAATAATCAGGAAGGTGGGAGAGGTGGCATATGAACTAGAACTTCCACAGGAAAGTGAAATTCACAATGTGTTCCATGTGTCTAACCTAAAGAAGACCCTTGGGCAACACATTGCTCCATCTACGAAGTTAACTCCTTCAGATGATGAGGGACTGCTGATACTAATTCCCGAACGTATCATACAGACTAGAGAAAGGAAGCTCAAGAATAGGGTAATCAGAGAGTACTTGGTTCAGTGGAAAGAACTACCGCTAGAGGATGCTACCTGGGAAGGTGAACAAATATCGCAGCATCCTAGCTTGCAGTTGCTTGAGGACAAGCAATCTCAAGCGGGGAGGACTGTAATGTCCTCTTCCGATTGGGCCTTGAGGCCCAAAACCGCTAACCTATGTGATTCCTGTGGGTTCAAGCGGTTACTGACAGTTAGGGAATCATCTAAGGATTGATGCCATCCATAGAAAATCTAGGGCATCATCATTAGGTCAAGAAGGGCCACCGGGGCCAAAGGCCACCTTCGTGCATGCCATCCAAGCATTATTTAATGATGCATGCACTCATTTAAGTCTCCAGCCGCATGCATGGAAGTCAACTGCAAATTAGAAGATAAAGTGACCTAATTAGGTCAAAGATTAGGGTTTTTGTAGTTGAAAGTTATAAAAGGAGGATAAAGTGAAAGGAGACTTCACTTTTGATGATTATTATTTTGGGGGCTCTTGAATAGCAGTTGGGGTTGGAGATGGTGTCTTCAACTAGTGGGGTTTCGGCAGTGAAATATCTACCCTAGTCTCATTCAGGGCAAGCCATACAGGTTCACCATTTGCTCTTACATTCATTCATAGTTATCCAGTATAAGGTGTAGATTGTTGCAGGGACACGTGTGCAGCCGTAAAGGGGGTTTTCAGCCCGAAAGCCCTAATCAGTTGTTGGGACTTCAGATCTCAGTTTTACTCCGAAACTCAGGCACCATTCTCATCATCGGCATCTTACTCCAGTACCCGGTGATTATAATATCCGACCGTGCTCATCCGGAGCAGTTATCAGCTATTTTGGGATCACAGGGCATGAGCAGCTGTCTCTCTGGAACAATTCGCTAGCTTGCCTAGAGAGCTTCGAAACTCTGCATGTACCAGGCATTCTCTCCAGCACGGGAAGTCTATCAGTCCTGCAAATCAGCAGCCCCATCGAACATCTCCTTCACTGAAAATGTCACCCTTATCTGACCTGGGTTGTTGCTGTTGGGGTTTCACCAGAAGCAGAATATATCAGTCCATCTTCGATTCAGTTCTCGATGCTTGCATACTCTTTCAGGAGCAGTCCAACCAACTTATCAGTGGTAAGTGTTCATTCTATCTCACAAACCCTAACCCTAATTTTTGCTATAAAAAAGGAGTTTTGCATGGCAGTTTGCATGCCCGGTTGTATCAATATATTTGCATAGAAATAGAAAATATTGGGATTCGGGATATTACACACAAAAAACCCCAAGGAGTGGTCTTGTCAATGTTGAGTGTCAAGACCTCCCTCTGCTTTGCGACCCTAATGGTTAGTGTGCATAATTTATCATTGAAAACATTGTTGTTCCTGGCCAGCCAAATGCCCCAAGTCACCAACAAAGGAAGGGTTGTCATAATTTCCATGTTTTCAGACCTTCTCCAACTTTCCTAGGCTAAAAGAGCTGAAGCTCCTTCCCACCTACACTCTTGTTCCAAACCCAAAATCTTCATACATTCTTTCCACACATGCAAGCAATATGGGCATTTTAGGAAAAGATGAACCACAGATTACCCGTCTACCTTGCACAGCGCACACCACCCAGGTCCGAAAAAACCTCTCTTTTGTAGATTATCCCAAATAGGGACCTTTTTTTCCAATACACACCACCAAAAGAGTTTGGTTTTGGGAGGGCTGTGAATCTTCCACAACTTCTTCCACCACCACACAATCCCATGATCAAAACCAAGAGTACTAAATTTTAATTATCCCTCCTTTGGAGTGTATTTCCCACCTGGGGCCAAGTCCCAAGTGAGATCGTCTTCTCTATCCCGCAGCTGTACCTGTGAAAGGTTCAGTAAACCAATATAATGATTCAGCTCTTCCTCCTCCTGTTCAAATTGCTCAAATGAGTTTATCGATCACCATGTCTGAGACCATCTATTTTCCTATACTGGGGAAGCAAGTTGGGAGAGGTAATATATTTCTCGCTCTCTTAAAGACTCCGCCAGATTTATTGAGAGTCTATTTTGTTGATTACAGCCAACCCATGGGTCCTCCCCCGCCCTCAGCTTCCTCCCATTACCAAAATTCCAAGCCAAACTGTCTTCAATAACATCAAATGTTTTTACAACCGCCTTCCATATGACCGAGCGACCCTGATGAACATTATTGTTTTTTTCTAATCCAATACTCCACAGAGTCTGGAGCAATGTACTTTTCCACCACCACTCTAGTCCACAACACTTTCGCATGTACTAAATGCCACCCACCCTTAGCAGATAGGGCTTTGGAAAAAAGGAAAATATTTTTAAGACCCCATCCCCCCATAGCTTTGGGCACCACAATATTCTCCCATCTGATCCAAGGGGTCACCTGAACCTCCTTATTCCCACTCCAAAGGAAACGAAAATAGATCCAACAGGCCTCCTCCACAATGCCCTTAGGGATCCAAGAGAGTGACATCCAATAAACTGGAATTGCTTCCAGAACAGCTTTTACCATAACCAATCATCCAACTCTGGAGAGCCATTTATGACTCCAGGACTTTAGTCGCTTCTCCAGTTTTTCTGACAACCATTTCCAATCCTTCCTCAAGTAGTCATTTGATTTCAAGAAAAACCCAGGTATTTGAGTCCTCCATCCAAATCCTCCCGTCGAAAAGGGAAAGTGGTTGAGACATGTCTTGATTCCTCAGCACCAAGCTTATGTGTGGACAGAGTGGATTTGTCCGCATTTATTTCCATACTAGTTGCAGTTGCAAAAAGGACCAAAATATCTGAAATAGTATCCACATCCCAAACTATTCCAGAGCAGAAAATTAGAACATCATCCATGAATAACAAATGAGTTATCTGTAGGTGCCGAGAAATCTGAATCTCGTTCAAATTTCCAACCCTACGAGCCTCTCTTAATAATCTACTCAGATCTTCAACCACCAAGAGAAAAAGTAATGGTGATAAGGGACAACCTTGGCGAAGACCCTGCTCCATATGAAAAAAAGGGGGAGGCAACACCATTAATAAGAATCGAGAAAGAGACAGTTGTGATACAACTCATGATCCACCTGATAAAAGCAATACCAAACCCAAGGTGAATTAGTAGCATACAAACGTATAACCAACTTACCTTGTCACAAGATTTTGAAAGATCAATGTTGAGAATGGCCCCCTTTATGTTTTTGGTTTTCATGCTATGCAGACCTTCCTTTGCAACTCCAATGGCCTTATGAATCTATCTACCCTCCAGAAAACCAAATTTTTTGGCCGATATATGTTATGAGAAGATACCCTTCAATCTACGAGCAATGACTTTCAAGACCACTTTGTAGGGCCTGAAATCATTCAATGACAGAGGATTATCAATATTTGGGATCAGGGCTAAGAAATTCGAGTTAAAACTGGTTGGGATCCTACCAGTAATACGAGTATCCTCTACCACTTTTAGAATATCACCCCCTAGAAGGTCAAATAGATCTATGAAGAATTCGATGGTCCACCCATCTGGACCTAGACTTTTGTCCTTCTAAAAACTGTGTAAAGCCACCTTTAGTTTTTCTTCAGTTACTTCTTCCATCAAAGCTAAGTTTTCTTCCTCCTCCACAAAATGGGGGAATAACTGGGCAATATGCATGATCTCTGCAATAAACACCCTAACAGGGGCCCATAATAAGCTCTGAAAATGTTCTACCCTTGTCCTTGCCATACCTTTAAAGGATTCATGGCGCCCGCCTCGATCGTCCTCTAAACACCAGATAGTATTAATAGATTTCCTGCCCCTAGCATAAGCATGAAAGAATTTTGTATTTTCATCTCCGCATTCCATCCAAATGGCCCTGATCTTTAGTCTCCGGGTGTTATACAGCTGAATGGCACCTCTCCGTCCGAGTGCTGACATCCCTCAGGTCGGCACACAAAAGGACACTTATGGATTGAGGTTTGCCTAGTTTCATTATACCTTGGTTGATGATGAAATACATTACCTATATGCCCAGCTGATTACTTTGATATTTTGAGATTTTGAGTGCATGCGCGACTATCTCTATTGGCATCTTGCGCATATGCGCGAGTATTATGTTCAGCAGGTCGCGCATACATATATGCGCGGGTTGCTCTTGTGCAGAGTCGCGCATGATGCGCGGGTTGCTTTACTACTAACCTGCGCATAGTCTCCTCAAAATTAGTTTTTAAAAACACGAGTTAATGGGAGATTAGTTTTTTCATTTACCTTAATCCCATTAACTGCTATAACCTCCCTAACCTTTGAGAACTGCCTCATTTCCTTCAGATAAATAGAGGCCTTGGGGAGTGTTTTAGACATTCATACTTGGAGAGAAAAGTTATGCTGGTGGAATTTCTACAGAATCTTTGGAGCAGAGAAACTCAGAGTCCTTTGGTGACAAAGGAGTCCCTTGTCCAGACATTGGGTTGTAACCTAAACTCCCTCTATTATTGTTAATAAAGCAGATTACTTCTTCCATATTGTGTTTCATGTGTTGTGGCTTGGTAAATGTTTCTATTTCATTATAATATGTGATTTGCCTAACCTGCATCTTTATATATGAATCATACTGTATATTGGAAGAATCTTTGTTAACAGGTTGAAGGAGGAATTATCCTGAAGATTGTAGAAGTGAAGCAAAGAGGAAGGAGTTAGCTTGGATCAACCTTTGTTTATTACAAGTAAGTTCCTGCTACTTCCCTATTTCCTATTTGTGCTTTTATAATCAAATTTGTCTGCAAGGTCATAGTATGTTGGTAACCCCCAGACCTAGGTTATTAGGTGAATTATCCATTACAACAGAACTGGCGACTCTGCTGGGGAGGCCAAGTCTGCTTTAGGTCTTTTTCTGTTGTCCTGGACAGTAATTGCTCGAAGTCTTGTTTGTGATCTTTTGTCCTGCTTTCTTACA
This sequence comes from Pseudotsuga menziesii, assembly GCA_001517045.1. Taxonomy (NCBI): domain Eukaryota; kingdom Viridiplantae; phylum Streptophyta; class Pinopsida; order Pinales; family Pinaceae; genus Pseudotsuga; species Pseudotsuga menziesii. The sequence continues at coordinate 567,389 of LPNX010018664.1, read as the reverse complement.
TACTTACAGCATTTGAAAGTCTCGGTTTTTTTTCTGTTTTTTGAAAAAAATTTATACCCATGCGCGGGTTGTCTTTCTAAACAGTCGCGCATATTGAGTTGCATGCGCAGGTTGTCCTTATAGACAGTCGCGCATCATACGCGACCTGCACTACTACACAGTCGCGCATACTCCTGAAGACTGTGATTTTTGTGTTGAAGTTTGCTTGTTCTTTGGCATGTTATAAGTCCTGTTTTCTATTGAGGCTTTCTTTAAGAGTGTTGTAGAATTGTCTGAGTGTATCAGGTGATCACGTTTTAGTGCTTTTTGAAGCCCTTGGGTTCTTTTTACTTGTGTTATTTACTGTCTGCATTTTGAAACTTTCTGGCCTATTTGGGTTATTGGTTGAGTTCCTGAGTCTAGATCAGTGATCAGGGTCTCAGACTCTATTTGTCCAGTCTGTTGTCTATCAGTTTGGTCTGTACTTGCCTATTTGAAAGTCTGCAGTGATATTTAGGTCATTGTTTGCACCCAAGTTGAGGTCCTGGCCTGCTTCTTTTGCTGGTTTTTAGGGTCTGTCTGCCTTTTAGTTTCAATTTGTGTTCTTTATACAGTCTATAAGCGTCAAGTCTACTCAAGCATTGCATTTATACATGCACAGTACTTTTTTGAGCATTTTTTAAAGTGAAAAATAAAACATAGATAATCTTCTGCATTGTAGTTTTTGCATTAGAATAGTGTTTGTTTCAGTTTAAGAAATACATATCTCAGAAAAATACAAAACATATAGGCTAGTTTCTCTTATTTAAGTGCTGATAGTTCATCATATATCTTTGAAAAAATGAAAAGAAGCTTATTTTTATAGTGTTAGATTGCTTTAGATGCACCTTTATTTCATTTATTTTCTGCTGAGTCAAAACACCACACAGTCCATCACTACCGTTTCCTTTGAGTAGAGAACAGCCCTTAAAATTAACGCTTAAATTTAAAATCTATTAGTAAGTTTTTATTTTTTAGGGCCTTCCACATACTAGCTTAGGCTAGGTTTGTGGGCTAGGGAGTGTAAACTTCCCACAAACTATAAACTCAAACGTAGTCGGCCATTCATTAGGTAAATCCTTGGTTCTACCGCTGTATCTGGGAAGCTCCTCTCAAAAGGGAGTTAAGCACGAGGCCGCGTGGAGGCTTGGACAGAGGGGATAACCCCCCGAATCCTTGTCAAAACGTAACCCAGGACTTTTACGCATCTGAGGATTCTGTCTAGGAAGAATTTCGGGCTCAGCTACCCTGCTCATGCGTGCNGAATCCTTGTCAAAACGTAACCCAGGACTTTTACGCATCTGAGGATTCTGTCTAGGCAGAATTTCGGGCTCAGCTACCCTGCTCATGCGTACGAGACCGAATTGCGACTGTCCCCCCAGACAGTAGGTATTGTCAAGGTAGCCTTAGTCTCTTGTCTTTTAGGGCTCATACACAGGTAAACCGAAAGGTTATTTCTAGTTGACCTTGAACGGACTTGGAAGGTAACCCTTGTGGAAAGTGCAGGAGGGCGGTTGGGTGATTCCTCTTCTTGTGCCTGAGAACCCCTCAAGGACGCCAAGTAACTGTTCATCGGCCTTCTTCTGGAAGGTATATCTTTATAGCCTGTTTTGATTGCTTGAGACTCAGGATTTTTTTTTAGTGTATG